>CATIWQ010025613.1:0-31598 GCA_949673415.1 Euphorbia schlechtendalii
ATCCCAAATTTCTTCATCTTAAAATCAAATTTCTTCATCTTTTTTTTCTTCAAATATCCTCAGATATTCTCGGGTCTAAAACAAATTTAGAACCCGAGTCTGATTATCATTTGGATAAATAAACACTTATTTTTCCACATTAAATTACAATTAAATCAATACGAATGAGGAACGCTCTCAGGGATTGAATGGATACGCCGAAGTGGATTCATATCGCAAGGGTAAGCTTCTGAGTTCCTAGAACTGCGAATTCCATGCTCATCTTCTGCTTCATCTCTTTCTGATCTTTATTTGTGGACCTAGGAATATTTTTATTTCTTTTTTATGTAAATAATGTTGTAATTCTCTTCTTCATCTTTATTTCTTTTCTTTATTTTTTAGAATACCCCCACGAAAGGAATAAAATATATTTCCGGATAACAGTCCTCACCACTATGCCATGAGATCATTTTCACTAATAAAATTGATCAACATACGTGTAAATAACAATGAACTATTTTTATTTAAAATAACAACTTTAAACCATCGATGTTTTAATTAGGCCACACGGGCCTCGCTAAAATCAAATCGAACATATGTGATATCCCCTGTGCTAACCTTTGCGGATGCAGGTTAGATGTATGTTTAAGATTTTATTTTTTCTTCGGGTATTGCACATATTTTTTAATAAATGTAATTAATAGGTTAGTGGGCAGTTGCATCCCCCGATTTTTGGAAGCCTTGTAATTTTTATTTTCTGCATTTACTTACTACTTTGTGCATGGTTTATTATTTCGCCTTGTGGATGGTTTATTATTTTTGCCATACGTGAATCATGCATTTAAACTCGAAAAATGACATAAGTGCGAATATGCGCAATTAAGAAAATACGGTTTTCTGTAAATGTAATATAATGTGATCACTTAAGAAATAAGCAACTTATCCCGGACCCAAATCTCTGTATCTTAGTGGGCCATCCCCCAAACGTTAAGCCTTACAAGACTTTAATTCCTAGAAAGAGCTAATCCAGGTGGCGACTCCACACTAAGAGATGGCGAATTCGGGTTCGAACCAATCTAAAAATGTTTTCACTTTCTCTTTCCAACCTTTTCCCTGGTTCGACGACCCGGTGTTCCTTTTTTCAAATGCCCCGGTAGATCGCGCCTTTCATCTTCCGAGCGCTCTCAGCCCACATCTCCGTGTCGCTCGCTCACACTAACCGATCGCAAGATCGAGGATGTCCTCAAAGAGGTAGAAACTACCAAGGACATGGGCCACAGCATCACAAAGTTGGTCGAAGCTGAGTCAAAGTTGTTATTGGTCCATGATAATAAACAAGATGAAGTGTTGAAGTTGTTGAAGGATATATCGAAAAAGCTGGACAATGCCCTTGTCGTAAATCTTGATTCTCTCCACAACAAGATGGATACCATTCAGCAAGAGGTCAATGAGCACGTAACGGAGAAATTCTCATCATCGTAGAAATTCCTTGTGAAAGCGATGGGATAGATTTTTCCAGACATGCCTGCGCCAAGCTTGCCTCCGTCAGAACCCCTCTGCCCTGAGACTGGAATGACCGGACACTATTAGCTTAATGTCATAAAATCCAAAGTGGAAGATCTATAAAAGAATATGGAATCTTTGTTAAAGATGGGAGAATTGAACGGTAAAGACATCGATTACACTTAAAGGTGTATCGCATCCATTGGCCCCAAAGTCCTTGATATTGAATCTTAACTAAAGATTGTATTGACAGAAACCAACTTCTGAGGCCTTCTTCAGTGTTTTCAACAGTTTGCAAGTCAAGGCTTTGACCAGATAGCTCACCTCTCAAGATGCCATCATCTTCTTCTCAACGAGATGAATAACCAAGATTTCCTCTTAACCAAGGGCAAGGAGCAACTGGAGCAAGATATATCCCCATAGATAATTGGCCAGCAAGAGAGCTTCCAGGCTGCTCTCGAAGCCTTTAATGTTTGCCTTGAACAAATCGTGCAATGTTAGATAGCAAAGGGGGAGAAGGTAGCTTAAGATGCGCTCAGAACGGAAAATCTCAACAAGGGATCTTTTCTAAAGCATTCACATCCGCTTCATCCCTCTCACCAGTAGCATAAAACCAACTGAGATAAGACTACTGGCTCTTCCTCTTCAACGGATAACAAATAATCTAGGCCATGTTCAATGTAGATTAGAACTTGTAATAGGGCTTAGCTTGTAATCTTAGCTCAGGACATACATTATGTACTAACCAAGTCAATTTTTTTATTAATAAATATTACATGTTCTTACCTCAAGTTAAGATCTTCTTAACTTTTTTATTCAGTCCATGTTTCTGTTGTGTATCTAATGATGTTATGCAGGAATTCATACAAGAGACCAAACCTTTGAAGATATGCTGAAGTAATAAAAAAGAAATCCTCTAAGTATAGGGAGCTAAGCCGCTTGTAGAAGACTCACTCAATATGGGGGAGCTTAAGCTGATTAAGGGAAGTCACTCAACACAACGAAGTCTTACTCTACTTTCAGGTATTCTGATATATCTAAACTATTTATTCAATTAAGTTCTACTACTATCTAGTTTGCTATCTGTCCAAAATGGGGGAGATTGTAGAACCCAAGTTAATAGTACCTCTCAATACTTAATAGTTTTAGAAATAGCAGACTCTCTAGGTTAGTGAAATTAATTGAGTACTAAGTAGACTCTTAATTAATAAAGCTGATTTGAGTTTGTTTAAGGGAAAACAACTCAGTTTTTCTGTGTAATTAATTAAGTTATGGCTTAGTGTAGGAAAAGTTGAGTCTATGCTAAGTATAAGTAGTTTAGAGTTATTTCACTCAGCTCGTGCTGAGTTCTTCTTTTAGTTAATTAAAAGCACTCTCTTTGACACGTAGAGACATTATGACACATGTGCTACTAACGTCGCTTGTGAAGGAATGAAATATTCCTTAGTTGCTTTTTAAGAGAAAAAACGCTGAAATTAATGAAGATTCTAGCGATCATCACAATGCAAAAAGTGTCAGTACAGAATATCAGGGATTCCTCACTACAGTCTAAGTAAAGGGAATTCTCTATCATGCACCCATCTCAAGTGTCTCCGCGCAACACTGTCAGCGCTAGTAAGGTCAAACAATTGGAAGAATCCATGTTGCATTCTTGCGCGCATCTCTCAGAATCGGATTGCTTAAAGACAAATAAGAAATTGTCAATGGAATTTTATTAGGCCTCAACGTTCAAATTTCTATCTCTAAACATCCTAGAATCTATCTCCAACGTGAAGATTCAAAAGATTTGAAGAGATGAGAAATTGAAGATCAGCGACCTTGAACAGTTTGCAATGGCTATTTCGTAGAGCTTCAAAGTATAAATAGAAGATTGGAGCAAATGTTCAAACTTGGTGAATCAACTCGAATTTCTTAAGAGCTAAAATGCTATTCAATTTACTCAAACTTTCAAAGGAATTCCATCACAAACAATCAATAAACATTAAAGTTCATATCTGTTTGTAATAGAGAGATTTACTTAGATAAACATTGTAAGGATTCAACATCTCCATAAGTTGAATCCAGTTTGCATTTTTGTTTTAATTTGAGTGTCAGTTTGGGAAGGGTACCCAAACTGAGTTGAGCGGTAGTTAGAAAGGAGGGTACTTTCTATAATCTTATCTACCCGCTGTAAAGGCTTCTCCACCTATTGAAGGAACGAATCACTAGTGGATTAAAACTTAGAGACGGTATCCGGGAACTAGAGGTAGGCTAGGGGATGAACCAGGATAAATATCAGGTGTTGACGTTCTATCTTTAAGCCTTTGCTTTAGCAGTGATCAGCTCATCCATCACATTCTCTCTCAATGATTTATTTGCTCGTTATCCCATCTATACTGAGTAGCCTTACTCAACTAAAGATTGAAGATAAACTATACCAGCAAAGTTGAGTAGTTTATACGTTTTTATATTGCACTCAACATGCACACTCAACAAGCATATAAAAATTGAACTTGGTGAATATTTTTAAAAATCTTAAAAGTAACCAAGATAAAGCATTCAACCCCCCCTCTACTATTGTTAAGAGCCCGTTTACGGATCAACACTTCTTCAGGACTTCTTTGGCATACTTCGCTTGATTGATGAAGATTCTATCTTTAGTTTTCTTGATTTGAAGACCATGGAAAAAGTTGAGCTCTCCCATCATAGACATTTCAAACTCTCTTTTCATCTACTTGTTGAACTCCTTGCACAACTTCTCATCAATTGCTCTAAATATGATATCATCAACATATATTTGGACCAGCAGCACATCTTCTTTTCTTCGCTTGATAAACAGAGTTGCATATACTTTTTTTCTTTCATAACCTTTAATGATTAAGAAATTAGTCAGCCTCTCATACCAAGCTCCTACAGCTTACTTCAATCCGTAGAGAGCTTTCTTCAATTTATAGACATGCTCAAGAATTCTTCGGATCTTCAAAGCTAAGAGGCTGGCAAACATACACTTCTTCTTGAATGAATCCATTCATGAATGTACTCTTACATCCATTTGAAATAATTTGAAGTTCATATGGGATGCGAAAGCACACAGCATTCGAAAGCCGGGCTAGTCTTATCATAATCGATGCCTTCTTGCTGATTGTAGCCTTGCACAACAAGCCTAGCTTTGAAACTGACAACAGAGCCATCTTTATCTAGCTTGTTCTTAAAAACCCATTTGGTTCTAATGATTGATTTCCCTTTAGACTTAGTGACTAGATCCCAAACATCATTGCGCTTAAACTGATCCACCTCCTCTTACATTGCAAACATCCAATAATCATCTCCTTCTACATATTCAAACTTGTTGGGTTTGATCAATGAAATGAAGGCTAGATAACTCATCATCTTGTTGAGCTAACCTTGTATCATCACTGGATTATAAACATCATCAAATATATTGTCTAGCGGATGGTTGCGATGAACTCTAATCTCTCTTAGAAGACTCGGATCAACTGTTGGAGGATCGACAATGGGTTATTGAGGTGGAGGTTGATTTTCACCATTGTTGAAGTTGATTGAAAGATCATCATCATCTTTGGCTTCTTTAGCTTCAGGTTCTTGTGCTGGGTTGGACAGCACAGAGAGTGGCATACTAAGTGGATATGCTTGCTGGGGTACTCCTTCATCTTCATCAGATAGACATCTATTTACATTGTTAGTTTCATCAAAATTTACATGTATAGACTCCTCTAATAGGCTAGTTCTTTTGACATATATTTTACATGCCTTGCTGTTAGTTGAGTATCCCAGAAAGATACCTTCATCATATTTAGGATCAAACTTACCTAGTTGCTCCTTGGTGTTAAGAATAAAGCACCTACAACCAAATGATTTGAGATGACCAATCTTAGGCTTGCACCCTCGCCAAAGTTTATAAGGTGTTTTCTCCAGAGTTGGGTGAATTAAAACCTGATTCAAGATATAACAAGCTGAGTTAACAGCTTCTCCAGTACTTTGGTAGATTGTTATCACTCAGCATGGATCGAGCCATTTTAACTATGGTTTTATTTTTCAATTCTACGACCCCATTTTTTTATGTATAGGGAAAAGAGAAGTTGTGGCCAATACCATGCGCTAAACATAATTCTTCGAAATGAAAATTCTCGAATTCACATCTATGATCACTTCCAATTCTACTGATTTTAGTTCCTATTTCATTCATTATCCACTTACTGAGCTTGATAAAAGATTCATATATCTCATCTTCGCTACTTAGCAAGACTACTCAAGTGAATCTCTTGAAGTCATCCACAACCACCAACGAGAATCTCTTACCACCCATGCTCATAGGTTGAACTGGGCCGAAAAAATCTAGGTGGAGGAACTCCAATGGTCTCTTAGTTACTATGTGATTTATTAACTTAAAAGATATCTTAACTTGCTTACCTAGCTGGCAAGCTGAGCATAATTTATCCTTTTCAAAGCTGATGTTGGGTAAACCCACAACTAATTGCTTGTTGGCCAGTTTGGATAGAATGTTGATATTTATATGACCCAACCTTCTATGCCAAAGCCATGAATTATCCTCCTTAGATACAAGATACACATTAGTGAAGCCTGGGGATAAGTCAATCATATAAACATTATTGATTCTAGGAGCAAAGAGTATAGTAGAATCAGTCTTACAGTTAATAACTGAACAACCTGCTGAGTCGAATGTAACCTGTCTACCTTTATCACAAAGCTGGGCTACACTAAGCAAGTTGAACTTTAGACCTTTGACTAGAGAAACCTCCTCAATTGAAGGAGAGACACCACTAATGCCATAGCCTACAATCTTGCCTTTTTGGTTATCTCCAATACTGATACTTCCATTTCTTTACGCTCCAATGAGATGAACTGGCTTTCACCTCCCATCATATTCCTTGAGCATCGGCTATTCACATACCACATTTTAGAGTCATCAACGGATTTAAGACTTACCTATAAAATAGTTAAGTTTTCTTAGGTACCCATGCTCTCGAGCTGGGTCCTCTCTTGTTAGCAGTGCTTAAATTACTCCAATCATGCTCATTTAATAACCATTTTTATTCCTACACATTACTGTGGCATGTCCAGCTTTCCCACAAAAACGACACGTTATTTTTACTTTGGGTTGGCTCACTTTCTTCTTTTTAGAGGAATTGTTCCTCCTAGAATTGCGAGTTTGGTTACTCGAAGGTTGACTATTAGCTGGAGGAAGATCCTACTTCTTCTTCAAAGCTGTAACCTCAGCAGTCAACTCATTTAATTACTTAGTGAGCTTGCTATTTGAACAATCTTGATACTCAACTTTTTCTTGAAGAAAGCGGATATCAAGAGATAAGGAAGAGATAATGTCTTCCAAATCTTCACTTCTCCTCACTAGCTCTTTGATGTTTTTCATCGACTTGTTAGTCAGTTTCATAAAATCAAAGAGAACCTGGGCGAATTCTTCAATATATAAGGGAATTTCAGGATGTACCTCATCTTGAGGAGCCTTTCCCTTGTTGTGCTCAGCTTCAGAGTCAGCAGTGGTTAGATCTCTACCAAAGGTAGATGCTGAGCCTTCGCCCCTTTGATTTTAGATGGCCATAAGACAAAGGTTGACTGAATCAATTGCTTCCTCGTCAGACGACGAGGATTCTTCTGAGTTGCTCCATGTGGCAGCAAGTGCCTCATTCTTCTTGTTGAAACCTTTTCTTGAATTTTTCCTTCCTTACCTTTGGATAGCTGGATTGAATATGACCTTTTTCTCCATGGCCAAAGCACTTCATATCTTTGCTGTGCTCCTTTTTGGATCCTTCCTCAGCTCCATGCCAGTGCTGATTTGACTTGATTTTAGCTTGAAACTTCTTCTTGTTGAACTTCCCGTCCTTCTTCATGAAGTATTTGAAACGCCTGGTTAGAATGGCCATTTTCTCATCATAGTTGCAGTTGGTGAACTCATCAAATGAATTAGCTTTTAGAATAATGGCTTTATCCTCTCTTTCCTTGCCTCGACTCCTCTTGGAATCATTAAAATACTTCCTCAGAGACATCTCATGAGTCAGCAAGGTGTCTATCAGCTGATCGTAGCTGTAGGTCTTCAGATTAAGAGCCTCCTCAATAGTGCTCTTCTTCGAGTCCCACTTTAATGTAAGAATGCACAAATGCTTTTTCATGAGCTCTTCCTCAATGAACTCCTTTCCCAATCTCTTCAGTTCATTAGCAATGTTAATGAACCTAGTATTCATACTTTGAATACCCTCGCTGGCGCCCAATGAGAACATCTCATACTCCCTCATCATGAGATTGATCATCGACTCCTTGACCTTATCCGTCCCCTCATAGGTAATCTCCAGGTTTTTCTAAATTTCCTGTGCTATCTCGCTTCCTGAGACCCTCTTAAACTTAGTAAGATCTAGCGCATAGTATAAGTAGTTAATCGTTGCGGCATTCTCCTTGAGAAGCCTTAGAGCAGCATTGTCGTAGTCCTCTGGATCTACTGGAATACGAATTTCGTTGCTCACAATAGTGGGAACTCTGGGGCCATGCTCGATCTCAAGCTAAGCCTACATGCTTTAAGATTGAATGAAGTTTTTCATGAGATTTTTCCAGAACATATAATGATTACCATAAAAAAGAGGTGGCCTGGTAACAAACATTCCCTCCTTTAAGAGAACTGCCTGACCTGAGCCAGAACTGTAGTTGTTGTAAGCCATTTATGGATCTTTACTCAAAGACAATTAGTCAATATGTTGAGCACTTGCTTTGATACCACTTGTTGGTCCTTAAACAGCTTGTAAAAAATCGCAAAGGGGGGGGGGGAATGCGAATCTTGGTTACTTTTTAGATTTATAAAAATATGTTTAACCAAGTTAAGTTTTTAGATTTGTGCTTAGTTATGCGGGCTGAGTTGGTCTAAAAACTTATAAACTACTAAGCTTCGTTGGCACAGTTTATCTTCAATCTCTCGCTGAGTACTCTGCTCAGCTCAGATCGATTTTTCAAGCAAAAAGACTTAACGATAGAAAGAATGATGAATGAGCTAGGAGCAATAAAAGCTAGAGCATAAGTTTAGAACTTCAACACATGGTTTATCGTGGTTCGGCCCGAGCCTACCTCCAGTCCTGGATTCCTTCTTCAAGCTTAAATCCACTAGTGTTCATTTCTTACTTAGGCGGAGCAGCCTTTACAACTGGTAGACATGATTTTACATAAGTACATTTCTTTCTAACTACCACTCAACTCAGTTTGGGTAACCTTCCCAAACTGACACTCAGATTTGAAATGAAAGTTGCGGACTGAATTCAACTTATAAAATGTTGAATCCTTACAATGTTAAATCTAAGTATTGATTCTCTCTGTTATAAACCGATTTGAAATGATTGTTTGCTGATTGCTTGAATTTTGGAGTATTTACGTAGAGTTTCAGCTCTTAAAAAAATTCGAGGTGATTCACCAAGTTTGAACGTCTGCTTCTGTCTTCTATTTATACTTGAAGTTTTGCGAAGTAGCCGTTGCAAACTTTTCATCCTTGTAGTTCTTCAATTTCTCTTCTCTTCATAGCTTTCGAATCTTCCTGATGGAGACAGATTCCAGAGTGTTTAGAGATAGAATTTTGAACGTTGAGGCGCGATAAAATTCCATTGACAAATTCTCGTTTGTCTTCAAGCAACAGATTGAGAGAGAGGCGCGCGAAATGCAACTTGGAGACTTGTGATTAGTTGATATTGCTGACGCTTGCAGACACGGGCGGAGACACTGAGAAAACGACGCATGTCAGAGGATTCTTTTTATCTTGGATTTTAGTGAGAGATTTCCAACATTTCGTACTAACACCTTTTTGAATTGTGAGGACCACTGAAAATCTTCATTAATGTCAGCGTTTTTTAACCTGAAAAACATCGAAAGAATATTCCGTTTCTCACAGAAGACGTTAGCTGCAAATGTGTCATTTAATTCTCTAAGTGTCAAGGAATTCAGTTTTTAATCAATAAAAGCTAACTTAGCACATTTGAGTTGATATTCTTCTAAACTACGTAGTACTCAACTCAGACTCAGCTTTTCTTACTCTAAGCCGTAACTTAATTAATTCCTCAGCAAACTGAGTTGCTTTGCTTTAAGCAAACTCAAATCAGCTTCATTAATTAAAAGTATATTTAGTACCCAATCAATTTCACTGCACTAGTCAGTTTGCTATTTCCAAAACGTTGAACTACAGTTAACTTGGGTTGTAGAAGCATTCTCGCTGAATTTCAGATTCCTTTCTTGTTTGCGCACTGCAATGTGTAAAGGGATTCCATTTCGCAGGGTGCCATACCAACTACAAAAAAACTCATCTCGTACACGTGTCCACCTAGCATACGTGTCAGTCACGCGTGACGGCATGACCGTAAAGTCTGACTAAAATCCTCCTCACCATACGGCTCCTATTTGGAACCTTCCACAGAAGCGCGCAGCCTTATTACCAACAGCAGCAAACTGCCGCAATTTCTTTTGAAATGCTGAAAATTAACCAAACATTTCATATCTGTAAGCACAACGAAAATTCTGCCTTAAAGACAAACAGTTACTCCAAAAATCAAGATAATATTCAATTCAAACTCAGATTACCATCATTTTGTTAATTAATTCGTTTGAAGTTAAATTCAGTTTGCTTGTTATGGCTTTGAAACAACCAGCTATGGATTACGATTTTCATTGCCGTTTCTTAAATGGTCTCTATTTTATTCCATTATTTATTTTCTCTATCATTATTGTGATTCTGCTTTTTTAGAAAAAATAAGTATAAATTTAGCAAGTAATCTTCGCATCTCACGACTCTTATTTTTTTTCCCCGAGCATTTTGGCTTTTTAATAATATATTTTTACTTTTTGAAATTAGGGATTGTTTGTTTCCAGGAAAAGATAAGGAAAATGGCGGAAGTAATGGAAAGTTCAGGAAAATTTGCCGGTGTTGATAAAGAGTTGCTGAAGCTTCTCGATGAGAATATGGATGAGGTGCCCGCTAGACGACGCGTTCGTGAAGCGTTTAAGCACATTCAACTCGGTCTTGACCATATCTTATTCAAGGTTTTTGTTATTTTTATTTTTGTTCTTATGTATTGCACTTTGTTTCTGTAATCGGCAATGCTACTAAATATTGATTCTGTTTTCTTAATTTCTTGATTAATTATCTTATTTGATGTCGATTATTTGTTGCAGACGCCTGTTGATGGTTTGATAATGAAAGAGGTAAAATCTTTGTACTAATTTATAGTAATGAATAATTATATTTGTAGCGAAGTCAATTTTGTAGCTGAAACTGAAAAAGAAACACTTAATTAGGTGGTTACAGGGAAAAACAGTCGAGTTGACTTGCTGGAATTAATTGCATCTAAAATGTTCTTATAGACAATTTATCTTGCTTACACATGTGAAATCAAATAACTTGTACTGGTTTTAAGGATAATTTAGAATATTAAAATGGGGAAGGAGGATTGTCTCCATTTAATACTTCAACTACCAAACCTGGGTAATGGGGTAAAACTTATTAGCTTCCATTTTCAGGTGAAATAAAGTCCACCTTGTTTTGCCTCTATTTTCTGTACTAAATGCTGCCATTTGGGGTTCAAATGTTATTTTCTTTATACAACAATATTCATTAGAAGTTAGTCGAATTCAAAGCTTAAGAGAGATGAATGTCACTTGCCTTTTGTTCAGGGAATTTAGTTTTGATATCTGCATTCTGCAATTACAACATTTCTACAGTGAGCATAGCTGTAAAAAATAAATAGTGGAATTTTATTTAGAGTTTAGGCTTATTTTTCTTTTTGCAATCTTAATGAAACATTTATTTTGTTTAGTAGGAGCAATCCATAGGACCCCAAAATTTCCATTCGGGGGCTTGATAATCCTATGTCCCCTCCTCCCTCTTAATTCTAGACAAGTGGAATCTGACTGATTATGCTATCATTAGATTTCTAATCAATCCTCAATCAAATTGTGGTTGTGATGAGTAACTTAGTGCATGTTTGGGATTATTGTCACGGCTGCCGTCCCGAAAAGCTCCACTCACAAACTTTTCATAAACAACATATTTTGGCATCAGACAAAAGATTTTGACTCTTAATACTAGTTAATTAGGGTGTGTTTGTTATTGATTTCCGGAGCTTTTTGAGACAGCAGCTTGAAAAAAGCTTGAAAAGGAGCTCTTTAGGACAGTAGCCTGGGCAAGCAATCCCAAAATAACCCTTGGTCAGTTATAAAATGGAATCAATAAATTTTTTTTTGTGCAGTCATATGAAAAGAACTCTCGAGGACTGGAAATTTTCTCTAAAAGTTGGATTCCAAAGGAGTCTTCCCCAAAAGGAGTGGTGTGTATTTGTCATGGTTATGGAGACACTTGCACATTTTTCATGGAAGGCATGTAGTCAGCTTCAAGTAGTAGTTACATTTGTGTGGTTTTAGAGGTTCTCTGGTGAGTGACTTTAATGATTGCCTTCATATTTACAGGAGTGGCAAGAAAGTTGGCTTCAGCTGGTTTTGCAGTATTTGGTATGGATTATCCAGGATTTGGTCTATCAGAAGGTCTTCATGGCTTCATTCCCAACTTCGACATGTTAGTCGATGATGTTATTGAGCATTACTCCAAAGTCAAAGGTACGGATTGTAATTTGTACAGGACAAGACCTTTGCATGAAAATTTATGCTACTTTTTATTGAGAAGCTGATGAAAAATTTCTTTGAAAGTAATGGTGTTTTCATTCTTTGAACACACAACTAGAAGTGGGAATATTCTGATAGCATAAGCTTGCCTTGTTATATTTGAAGATATAATGGGTACCAACATTGTGCATTCATAACCCAAATTTAAGTTTTCAAACGATGATTTAACGAATATATCGAGCTCTCTTTCCTACAGAGACTTCTGCTTGATGGTTGCTCATTTATTTTTTTCCCTTTTGTCATAAATACTTTAGTGTCAGTTCTTTAGTTCTTGAAATATAATCGGTGCATGGTCTGCTGATCTGAGAGAGATTTCTGGATTTGTGATAAAAAATTCTAATTAATATATAGCGTGGGAAGTTGAATACATGCTGTAAAATTACAAGTTTGCAAATTTCATTAATGTCTAATATACTGGAGCTATTTAATTTTTGATGGTTCGTTTTGTTGTCTGGAATTTGCTTTTGCCTATGTGTGTGGCTGTGTATAGTCTACTGTTTGCATGCCATTGTTTTCATATCTTTTCAATGAGAAAGATGCTTTTGCTTAATTTAAAGAAGATGGTATATATGTTGATATTTGGAACTATCCTTTAGTGTTTGTATCCCATGGAAGCACAAACTTAGTCTTTATTTTGTTCAAGCATATCAATACAAGGTACTGCTCCATACAAAATATAGTCTCATTAAAATCCTCAAAATTGGCTGTTTGAGAGTTACAAGGCATCATTCCACTGCTCATTCCCCTTGTATTCATTCTGCTATCCATTTCACAAGATTGCATGCTGAAACTTGTATCATGGACTTTACTTTAACTATGCCACAATCCTCAATTGTTTCTCATTTCCTTCCGTGGACATTTCGTCATCTCATTTGTTTCTAAATTATGCACTTCTGACTAATAACTGGACTTCAGGAGAAACCCTTTTTCTTGGTTTTTATTGTTTTAGGACTCATCAAGCTGTGCGAGTTACATGTTATCAGATTTATAATAATATGCTCGCTCATTCTCCCCACCTTACAATACTTAGTGTATCCCTAGATAACTCTATAAAGGCCAGTTTGGGATTGCTTTACTCGGATGCTTTTCAGAAAAGCTCAATTTTCAAGCTTTTCCAAGTTGGAAATCGATAGCAAACGGTTCTTAATTAATTAGTATTGAGAGTCGAAATCTTTGGTCCAATGCCAACTTATGTTATTCTATTAAAAGTTTGTAAGTAGAACTTTTCGTGATAGCAGCTCTGACCGCAATCCCAAACACGCCCTGAATAAAATATTAGCAGTAAGTTATGGGTGAGCAGCAATAAGTATAATTTGTCCAACTCGTGTTACAGAGGATCCAGCAGTTCGTTCTCTTCCTAGTTTTCTGTTTGGAGAGTCAATGGGCGGTGCTGTTGCTTTAAAGGTGCATCTGAAACAGCCAAATGCATGGAATGGCGCAATCCTATCTGCACCGATGTGCAAAGTATGATTCTCAACTCAGTGTCAAATAATATCTTGCTTATCTATGTTGTTGCCTTCTTTTAGCTAAGAGATGTATTGCAGATAGCAGATGACATGGTTCCGCCATTACTAGTGAAGAAACTCTTGATTCGTGTAGCCAATCTTCTTCCAACACGAAAACTAGTTCCAGTTAAAGATATGGCCGCGTTAGCATGTAGGGACCCTAAGAAGCGAGAACAGGTTTTTTCTAATTACTCAAACATATCATCTCTCATATCGTAGTTGCTTTTGAGTTTCTGACTGAAATTTGCATCAATGATGCTTTATGTGTCTTGGGTTGACTAACAGCCTAGGGCTTACGAGGCCAATTTATTTTTATTTTATGTATATGTGCATACAAGTTTTAAAAAAACTTTCTGAATTAATTCAATGTAAATGAGTTAAATTTATAAGTTAAAATAAAAAATTTCACAGGGCTTATTTTACTTGAATTTTTTTTACAAATCCGAAATTTCAGGACCAGCTATGAGCCTAAGTTACTTCATCTTTGTCTGATGCAGGCAGCATATAACGTAATTGCTTACAAGGGTAAGCCACGGTTAAAGACAGCTTTGGAGATGCTCAACACTACTCAAGAGATAGACTGGCATTTGCAAGATGTAGGCCTCTTCGAAACATATCATATAATCCTACGAAAAACTATAAAGATATTGTTTTAATAGAAAGAACTGGAATAATTCAACTGAGTGTATTTTGACTTTCGCTAGTATGTTGCATTGTTGATGATTGTGCAGGTATCGTTGCCACTGTTAATCCTTCATGGAGAGGCGGATGTAATAACAGATCCATCGGTGAGCAAGGCATTATATGAGAAATCATGCAGCAAGGACAAGAAGTTTAAGCTGTATAAGGATTCATACCATGGCCTTCTAGCTGGTGAACCAGATGCAGTTATTATTCAAGTTTTTACTGATATTATTTCTTGGCTTGATGATCACACCAAACAAACTAATACCTCCTAATTATGTAGAAAGAGCAACACAAGCATTAAAAAACAAGTTTTATGTGTAAACAATATTTATTGTTAATTGGAAAAATAAAAGTGATCACATATGCCAAAACATTTACTATTTCTTACTGTATGTGATCAATACATAATCTACTCCAATTTTTTTATAGCAAGACATCTCAACTATGTTGATATATGTTCTATCTGTGGAGAATCTGTGGGTGGGGAGAGTGTTGGGCTTGATAGCTTGAGTGAGCATACAAGTGGGGTTGAGCCCATCTAATACAAAACCAATTGGTTTATGTTAATGTCCAATCTACTCCACTTATATGTTACTCATTATTCATATTTATTACCGATGTGGTGTTGGAGATGTTGGGATTATCCCACATCGGTAATAAATATGAATAATGAGTAGCAAATAAGTGGAGTAGATTGGACCTTAACACAAGCCAATTGATTTTGTGTTAGATGGGCTCAACCCCATTTGTATGCTCACTCAAGCTATAAAGCCCAACAATCTCCCGGTCCACGGATTCTCTGCACTATCTACTTAGAAAAACTAAGTTCAATTTTATTAAAAAAGAAAGATAACAAAAATACAAATACGACCATTTAAATTATGAAAATATTCACTAACCCAAAAATCAGGAACATTGTCTCAACTTTCATATTCTATATTAAGAAAGACAAATTTTGTAAGGGCATCAGTGACATGATTTATGAGAGGTTATCGCACAGAGAACTCATTCGACATAAACAATCAAGGCAATCCGTGCGAATCATCCAAGACACCTAAACAGTTCGGGAATCTATCACATTGACTATAGATAGTGAATCACTTTTATGCCAAAGATAATTTCATCCTTCATCACTAGAAATAAACTCATGCACAGCTATACAGTGGCAGTGTCAGGATTCCTCGGTTGGGTAGGTAAGGTTTGCTTAAAATTTTATGAAATAAAGAATATTGCAACTTGCAAAATTAATCTCCAATCAAACAAAGAGTGGAGTGTTTATACAATGGTCCTGGATCAATGATGTGGATTTTGTTCCATACATTAGGATTTTGACATGTGTGTTGAGTTTTAATTATTTGGACCCCACTAATACACATGTCAAGATTCTAATGTATGGATCAAAATCCACATCATTGATCCAGGACCATTGTATAAATTCCCCAAAGAGTGAGTAGTTATTGATAGATTTCCTTAATTCTACATTGGTAATTATCTCTCTTTGCTATTTTTACATTTACATGAAATCATCTTACACTAGTTTGGTCAATTGGAGCATTCTTACTAGTTTTTTCGAATGAAATGGAGGAGCATTCTTACTGGTTGATGGAGTAACAGACCGTTCCGTATTGATATTTCAAAATTATACAAAAATAAAACACAAATACTTAAACCAGCAACACAATCAATTGAGATAAAATTATAAACTAACCTAAATTATCAACGTAAATTTATCAATCAAATAATACACTCATGTCTATTATTTTTTATAAGTAATTCTATACATAAGTTAAAATGAAAATGTCAAACTCTATTAATAAAATAAATATTCAAATAAAAAGATATAATTTTTAAATATATTTTCAATTATCATTTGTTATTTCTAAAACTGCAAGGACAAAATATAAGGAATCAAATTAATCGTTTCCAATCCAATTAAAGATTTCAATTAAATTAGTAATTATCTTTGGATCAAATTAGGAATCAAAGTTAATTATTACAAAGATTAAGGATTACAATTAATTTAGGAATTATCTTTGGATGAATTTATGAATCAAATTAATGACTTTAAATTCAAACTAAGGATTTCAAATAAATTAGGAATTTCAATTTAAACTCCCATAATCAAATTAGGAATTGGATTAATGAAAGATACAATTAGGATCGCCATCTTAAACCTTCAATTACTACATATTTTACATATTCTTTACAAGAAAATGAGTTTTTTTTTGTGACATGTAGTATTGTCACAGAATCGTAAAATATTGTCACGTATAACATTAGGTGACAATAAATAGTTGTCACAGTGTCGTCACTAATATGAGAGTAACTGATAATATTATCGTCACTAATAATAGGTCTAATTTTTGCATCAAAATATTGTCACAAATATTAAAATATTTTGTGACAATAAATTTTTTTGTTGTTATTGATAATAAATTATAGTCGTCACAAAATAAGCGACTTGTCACATATAATACATCAAAATGAATGACAATTATATGAAAACTTAAAATATTTGTCACAAATAGTTATTTTTTTGTGACAACAATTTCTTGTTACAACTTTTGTTGTAATGAAAAAGGAAATATAGTTGTCACAATTGGGATGCTTGTTACATATAATAAAGTAAAATGAACTAAATTACATGGCAAATTTAAAAAGTCATCACGAAAAATAATTATTTGTGATAATAAATCTTGAAGCAAAAATTTAAACATTGTCACACATGTATATGTGACATGAATTGTTGTCACAAAGAATTGATGCTAATAACCGAGTTACAGATAATATTTCCATATTCGTTGTCACAAATTGCAATTTTTGTGACAATATATTTTGGTCACATGAGTCTCCAGTTGTCACAAATAGAACCAGTTGTCACATATTTCATGACAAATTTGCAGAAAATTTTGTGACAACTTTTATTAATCGTCGCAAAAATACTTTTTGTGTCAACCTTTTATTATGACGTAACATTTTATGACAATATTTTACATTAGTTACAACTTTCTTTGTCATTAATTATCTATAGTTACAATATTAACTTGTTACATTAAATATTTATAACTAATTACTAGCTAATTTGGATTGAATGAAGCTCAAATATATGTAATTATATTTCTAAAATCTCAAAACACTAATTAATATAAAAATATTGCCAATGAAAAAAATTAACAAATATTGATAAAAAAAATATATAAATAAAGCTAGATATAATATCTATATGCAACCATTTATAACTAATCCAAAATAAACAACACTTTTTTTAATCAACACTTCCACTGATATTTGAACAAAATCAACTTCAACTATGAGATATACACAAACAAAACTCTTAAATAGTTTCATCTATATATTAATACCAATTGAGCTTATGTTCAATTGGTACATCCATAAAGAATGGGTGGGGATGAGCAAGGATCAAACATTGGCTCATTCAAATTCCACCTCAATCAAAAAAACACTAACAATATAAAGAATAATCTTTCAAATTACCATTTGGTGGAGGTCCTGAGCTTGGCACATTGCTTCTAACTGATCACTCTATTGGAGCAAGTGTTGCTTTTGTTAGAAGAACCTCAACTGGAGCTGGAGAAATGTTGTTTCCTGAATAGTCACATATTTGAATGAGATGTTGAAAACAACAAATCTGTTAATCCTTGCGTATACAATATGCAGTCTTTTTATCCTATGAGTTGTGGCTTAAAAATGAGTTCAATATATATGAGTTATGATTCATAATGAGAACAAACATTGAATATTAAACCAGTTTTATGTAACACTCATAATGTAACATAAGTAACTTTACTCACAAACACTGGACAAGCAAAATTGGAAGTAAACGTTAAGGCCAAACATATCATAAAATATGACCAAGTATTACAAACCTATATAATACTCCTTACTGATATTAATTTTGCATTCATTTAGTACAACTAACGATGACAAGTTGATACAAAGAAAAAGTGAATTAGATTATTTTGTAACAATACAATGCCAATACATCATTCTAAGATTGGATGTGCAGCTATCAATTTTGCTAAAAGAAAGTAATGAGCTAAAGAAAAAAATCGTAGAATAGCAAAAGTACACGGTAAAAACACAGTTAACTATACTCAAGCCAATCCAAATAGCTAGCACATAAGTGAGATGATAGCGTGACATATAGAGCCAGCAATTTTGAAAAAATTGAGAAATATATTGTAGCACATATACAGATATACCTGTCCAAGAAGAATTTCATTCTACTCACTCATCTTTCAGCACGAAACTAAAACCAAAATTCACAAAATTGAGATTTTATTCATACAAGACCATGTTAAAGTATATATAACCAAAAGAAACTCGCTTCCATTATAAGAAGTCGAGGTGTGTTTGTTCATGAATTGGAAAGTTGAGGTTCGTTACTGTATAGTGTATATAGGAGTGATTTATTCCTAGCTCACTTACGAATCATCAACTACTCAGAGTTTATTATCAAATGAGCACAGTATGAGGCAGACAAAAGTCAACTCTATTTCCCTCACTTTCAGCCCTACTGGTGTGAACAAGTGTATCTGCATTTCAAACACCTTATGTGAAGCCATGTATCATATGAAATGAAATGGAAGAAAAAGTTTTACATCACTAAATATTAAGATTCGGTCCTAATTCCTAAATCAAATCGAGAAATATTCAAATACACAAACCAATTTTACTTGGATGCTGCTAAATTGTTTTGAACATTCCACCTCATTATGTAAGAAATTTAGAATAAATGAATATAAATGAATTATGGACTCACTTTCAGATTCTTCCTCACTTTCATCACCGCTCGCAGGTTTCCACTTTGCAACTTTGCTAACTCTCCCTTTCAGTGAAACACAAGGTGTTGCTGAATGCCTCTTGCGCTGAAGTTCTTTCACGCCTTCATCTCCTAAAAAATAATATATAGTGAATGACCTTATTCTAGCTATACAGTAGTACAATAAATACACACCCCTTGAAACAAAAACATCTAGCATACCATAGGGAGATTCAGGTTTCTCTGGCAGAGGATAATTTTCTTCCACAAATTTCAGCAAAAGCTCCTGAGTTCTGGATATACAATCATCAAGTTCAAGACCCTACTTGCACATGTGTGAAAAATAGAATCATTGATCCTACACAAAACTATATAGAAAAACATATAAAAATGATGGACATGGACGAGTTAGGCATACTTGGAGCAAGCAATTTGTTTTTGGACATGTTACAGATGAAATTCTCTCTGTTGCTTTACTAATTTTAGAGACAGGACCGCTAACTTCTAGGGAATTAGAGTAGAGAAATTATTGGCATTGTAAGGACTATTGATCACATAATCAACCCCGGATAGAGCAGTAAATTTAGGGTACCACTAAATTTGAATTTTTAAACATGGTCATGTATTAACAAAAACCTTTGAAGAATTTCTCTAGACATTTCTATAATTGAATAAAACTTCTATTTCAGCACAATGCTCTAGTTTATGTTACCACAAGTATGCATAGCCCTCATAATCATAATCCATTATTATCGTAAATAAGTTTCAATATCATCAAAGAAGACAGAGAATGAAGACCCAAAAGCACAAAAAAGAAGACCAACATATTTTATCACAGCTTCTTCAGTCTTAGCTTCTCCAGTACTCTGGAGACCTATTACCACACATTTATTTTCCATCAAAGCTTTCTTAGCTAGCCTCGCAGTAACGGGAACCTTAGCAGACATGCATAGGTGTTTGAAGAAACATTGCATTGAAAGGCTAACATATATATGACATTCATCGAAAGGGTTATATTAAAAAAATTGAGTGAAAAGACAATATCTGATGGCTTGACCAATATAATCGCCACAATTGACCAGAAAGTGGTTTGTCACTACCAAGTAGCGCACTTGTAGAGAGCAATTCCACATGCAACTCTACAAGTGCGACATACATACATTCCCCTACAAATTTTCAAATTAGAATAATAAATATTATGCCATACATAATAGTAATACTATGTACAGAAGTATTTAGAAAATTTTAACCTTGCTTTCATATCCATCGCAACAAGCTTCAATGCTCCCACACCACCTTTTTCAAGAGCACCTGTGAAAGCATTATGATAAGTAGGTCTGATAAAGTACTTCAAAACACCATTCACTAGTAATGTAAATACATGCACACATATACAGAAGCAAATACAAACCAGGGAGCTCCAAGTCTTAAATTGTAATACCAAATGTTTACAACTAAATTTGGAATTCGGCATAACTTAGAATACGAAAATGTGCATAAGCACAAAGATGGGCATTGTTAAGATTTATATAGTAATAATGCCATTATTATTCAGTAATTTGGAAAGACAAGTCATTACTCATGGATATTAAACAATAGCTTCCTTTAACAGCCATATTATAACAATGTGAATCAGTTCTTTAGGTCGGATATTGGTGCATCATCAATCAGCAATCGGGGACAGATCAGTATTGGAGAAAATGAATCATTATCATTTGTATATTCTCATTTCACTCTACTAGAGGAGAAAATAATGCAGAAGACGTAGAGCAACAAGAAATAAACAACATGAAAAGAAAAGTTACCTAGAAACTTCTGGAAATTAGAAAAACATGTTCCATCTCCCCACAGACCAAGCTTGACCATGTAACCCGAATTGCGTGGCTTAGATGCACCAGCTGCTGAGAAATAAACAACACGTGCCTCAGGAAGTCGAGCCTGTTTTTAATGATTTGACAATTAATAGTTCAGGAATACACAAATTGATGATTAATACCACCATTCCATTTATTTCATCTTAGCCAAGTAATAAAAAATTTCAACCGGAATTAATACCCTGCCATTGAAGAATTAGATAGGAAGTCAAAATGCTAAGCAAAACTTCCCTCATATACTTCAATTTAAGGACTACAACAATATTTCATTTTTTTAATAGGAGAACCCTTTCAGGCTTATAAAGAAGATAGAATCTACTTGTTGCAAACCTTGGGTCTTTGGAGTATTTCCTATTGTAATGGCAACATATATTTTTGTCCATATTAAACAATTAATTCAATACATTTAATCTTTAAAGTCAAAATGTATGCTAACCTGCAGATTATGTGAAATGTAAATGGCCAAACAATCAGGCTTCTAAGTTCTAACCATATTGTTGGACTGGAGTTTTGAGCCAACCTAGTTTATACAACCAGGCTTCTAATTTCACAATGTCAAATGAAAATCCTTATTAGATTATGATTTTATGAAGGAGACGACAACATAATAGTCGCTAAAACTAACCTAGGAAGGAGATGAACGTAAGCATAAGTTTCCTAAAAAAACCTCAATATTGCAGGAAAACCAAGAATAAAATCAATAAGAGTTGTAACGCAGCACAGAAACAACAGATTGGCAACTAATAAACACCAAACAGGTCGAATCTAATGAGAGTGCTAGCCCACCCTGATATAAACTGAATAAAGTGAAAAAATTTCAAATCAACTCAACAATTTTGGAATTGGAGCTGAACGGGGAAGGAAAGAGAGATAATCGCATATGGCATTTGCATCTGCTTGACTTCCTCCTATTCATAAATCTCAATTAAATTTTCAAAAATCGATGATAGATTGGGAAAATCAAAGGTTATAATTTTGAAAGTAAGCAGAAATTCAGAGCTTAGCTCACCTTTGAGGACTATAGAGTTGAATCAATCATCATTAAAGATTGTCTTACCCTATTCCAAAGCAAAAAATCTGTCCACGCGAAAGCTCCGGGATGAGAAAACTACACTGTAGAACAACGAATCGAAAGCCGTGTTGAAGAGAGGACATTTGCACTATTGCTCCATCTGAAAGGCATTTGTGAATGCGATGACGATAAATAGATGATTCAGAAAGAGCCTATCGGCGGAAGCAAATAGAAGAGACGGAGCACGGATTTTGACAAAAAGAGAAAAATAGGGTTTCATACTTCGGACTCAGATGAAAATTGAATTGTGATTTTCCCTCGACGCTTTTTCAATCTCGTTTCATTATTAGTTTTTCAATGTTTCAAATTTCATTTTTATTTAGACTAATCTTTTTAGTTTTAATTTGTTTTACCAAGTTGTTTCAAGTTCATTAATTTCATTTCGGATTTGTTCAGTGGAAAGTATTAATATCTAAAACTAATCATAATTAATTAATAAAAATAAATAATTATAATTTAATAGTTACTATTGTCATTAATATTCTTAATAAAAATTGCATAGTAAATAATTAAGTATAATAATTAATAACTATAAGAATATTAAAACAATTTATTATTAAGAACTATAAATAAAAGTAAATATAATATTAGGTATAAAATTAATAGTTTCAAGTTAACGGTTAGGGGTTAATAATAGTTTAGGATTCGGTAAGGTATAAGAATAAATAGTTAATAATTTAAGGTTAATATTCAAATTTGTCGGATACTCTAATTTTAATTTTTTTATGACTTTCATGTATTTTTTTCTATCGTATTTTACAACACCTTAAAAATTATATAGTTTTTGTATACCTTTCGTATGTGCATTTTCAATAATTTTTTCAAAAAATTATATAGTTTTCCTATACTTTTAAGTGACTTTCATTTAACTATCTTATACCTTATACACTTTCTATAACATTTCATATTACATATTATATAACTTTCCTATACCCTTTATATGTAGTTTCTATCTTTTATAGAATTTGTAGCTTTCTTGTAACTTTTATATAATTTTTCATACAAATTATTATTTTCTTACAATTTTTCCATACCTTTAATAACATGTAACTTTCTTATTCATGTACATCTTTTATACTTATATATAATTAAAAGTTATCTTTAACTCTGTACAAAACATATACCTATCTTACACCTTTTATATAACTTACCATATAACCTATGGCTTTTTATAGGACATATATGCCCTCATAATTCTTTTATAAATTTCATAAAATTCTAATATAAGTTTTAACTTTTTTTATACATTTTCTAAAAAATTTGCATAATTCTTATAATTTTTTGGTTCCTTTTCTATGTTTTTCCTATTACTTCTCATATAGCCTAAAACTTTCAAACATTTTCTAGAGCTTTCATAAACCTTGTAACTTTGTCTAAAAATTATCACAAAAATATGTTTAAAGTTACATTTTTCCCTCATAACAAAAATTATCCACAACAAAGTTTTTATGTTGTCACTCAAATAATTTATATGATAATACAAATTTGATAACAAATAATAAATTTTTTGGTACAAACAATTTTTCGTGACAAGTTTGGAATGTTGTCACACTTCAGTGAAAACAAAATACTTATTGTAACATATTGAATATTTTTAGTCAGAACTATAAATTGTCATCGAAGTATTTTTTATTTCAAGTTAAATTTATCTTCACAAAACTAATAATTTATTTATAACAAGTTTTTTTTATGTTGTCACACATATGGTTTTTGTGACGGTTCTTATTTTATTGTCACATATAGAATATGTGTTTAGTGACAATCATTAGACATATTTTTGTTTCAAACAAAAATTATTGTCACAGATATAATTACTTTTTTTGTAACAAGCTCTTTATGTTGTTACAAATCTTGTTTTTGTGATAGTAAAACTTTTATTGTCACATATTGGATAATTTCAGTGACAACCATTAGTTGTAACTAACATAGTTTCTGTTTCAAATTAAAATTATTGTCACAAGAGTAATAATTTTTTTGTAACAACTTTTTATGTTGTCAGAAATAAATTTTAGTGATACTGAAGTTTTTATTGTCATATTTTATAATTTATCAGTTACTACTTAAGTTGTCACAAAAAATTAGTAGTTACGATTCTAAAAATAATGTCACAAAAAATCTATTATATGTAACAATTTTACAATAAAATTTCACAATACGAATTTTCGTGACTATATTACTTTTATTGTAACAAATATTAATTTTTTGTGACAACAATTATAGTGACATACAAAGTATTGTCACAAATGTCTCTGTTTCTTGTAGTGGTGAAAAATCTTGCTTGAATACCCACGGCGTTCGGGCGGGCAGCTGCCATCGCAAGCCATCCCCCCGCGCCTTCCTTGTAGCTATACGTCAGTTTAAAAAGTATAAGAATCCAGAATATGCATGGTAAAACAAACACACGACCCTAGCAGTCCACTTCCTGCCGCAACTTAGAGAACCCTCTGTATTGATTTTACCTAGCCTCTGGAAGCGGGTTAACAAAAAAAATGTGAATAATATTTTTTGTTCTTATGCTATATAATATGTTACATTTTTAGTTTTCATGTTATACATTTGTTACCCATTGGTTCGACATGCAATTTGTTAACATATAACCTATTAAGTGAAAATTATTTTAATGAAATTGTATGTAATATATTTCATACGAACAAAAATTATAACATATACTTGGTTTGTATAGCTTATATAATCGGTCAAAGGGAGTGGGAGTGAATGACGATTTAACTTGTTCTTTGATGATTTAAAATTCTTTGCCAAGTTAAGTTTAATGTATGCTGATATTAACATGATATGTGCAAAACTGAGTAAAATGCAAATCACTTATCTTGAGCTAACCTTTGTTTGTTCACAAACTGTGCTGAGTAAATCCTTACTTAGCTCAGGATGGGTTTTCAAGAAAAATGAAATAGATACAAAAGCTGACGAGTGAGCAAGATTGTCATAGATAAAAGATAAATGAAAGGATAGAAAACACCTTGATTTATACTGGTTTGGCCCCTAGCCTATCTCTAGTCCCCGGATACCTTTTCCAAGCTTTAATCCACTAGTGTTCATTCCTTTAAATAGGCGGAGAAGCCTTTAACAATGGGTAGAATTACAAGCAAGTACCTTTCAAGCCTAATTACCACTTAACTCAGTTAAGTACCCTTCTCAAACCAATCTCACACAAATTGAATGAATTTGAACGCACAACAAGAAATACAACTTATATAGTGTTGGTTCCTTTACAATTGATTGACTTAGCTAATATCCAAGTCTATTGGATTTAACTCTATTATAAATTGATTGGAATTCTATGTTTGCTTTGAGATTTCTTGAATGGAATGTCGAAGGCTATGATTCCTTTGACAGAGTTTAAGCACTTTAGAAATTCAGGTGATTCACCAAGTTGTAAACATTTGCTCCAATCTCTGTTTATACTTGTAGAATCCTGGAAGTAGCTGTTGTAGCTTCTCATCTTAACTTTAGCTCTCAAAATCTCTTCTCTTCATTACTTCAAATACTGTCCATTTGAAACAAATTTAAAGACGCTTATAGATACGAATTTTGTCTGTTGAGGGGCAATATTAATCCATTGATTAATATATCATCAATGACTCTTTTCCTTCAAGTAATGTGAGTGAGATGCAACATGTAGAAGTCTGATTGATTGCTTTTGTTGACATTGCAGTTGGCACAAAGATGATGTAAAGCGGTGAGTTGCCAGATGATTCCTTTTGACTTGGCTTTTGTGAAAACATCCCAACATCCATACTAACACCTTTTTGTAGTGATGACCACTTAGTTATTCTTTTATTCATCACCAAATCCTTTTTGGGACTTGAAAAGTATCAACTAAAAATATTTTATCTTCATTGAAAAATTAAAGGTAACAGCGTGAAATATCACTCAATATCGCATAAAGTACTCAGCTTTCATTGAGAATAACTGCACAAAAGAACTCAACTTTCACTAAGCTATATCGCATAAACCTTGATGCAAAGTTACTCAGCTTGGCAACCTTCGCAACACTAAGCCATAACCTAAGCAAGCCTATGTCAAGCTAAGTTGTTTTATTACAAAACTATTTTAAGCAGACTACTTAATTAAGAGTATACTTAGTAACTAATTAATCTCACTATCTTAAGTTATTTATTATCTCCAAAACTAAAGTACCGTGAAGTACTATTAACCTAGGTTCAACAATCTCCCCCATTTTGGAACAGATAATAAACTAGGCAGTAGCATAAATTAACTAAGTTAAATTTTATTGATATAAGAGTACCTGATAAGTGATATAAGACTTCCCCATGCTAAGTGAACTTCCTTGAGCAGCATACACTCCCCCATGCTGAGAGGATTTCCTTCAGTCAACACAAGCTCCCCCATACTGAGTGAACTTTCATTTGAATTTAGGACTTGTCTTACTCAGCTTCTCCATACTTAGTGGTCTTTGTTGAATCCTGCAACACACAAGCTCATGCAAAAACCAACAATATAGTATAAAGTTAAAAAGATCTTAACTTGAGGGGAAAACTTGTAACTTTTTATATGGATAGCTTAGTAAGTATACAAATTGTATCCTATACTAAATTTTACATGAAGAACTATTACAAGATTAGTCTAACTACAACGACACTATCTTCTTGATTTGGCATTATCTCAGCCTCTTCCTTGTGGTAGCTATGAAGATGATGAACCATTTGATCATGGTTGTGTCCTAAGCCTTTGGTGAGCTAGTGGATGTTGTAGTCTTGGAGATATATGAGAGTTTTATTGTTGAGATCTATGCACATTATTGGTTACCTTGTCCACCTATGTTAACTATTCCGAAACTACTTGGTTAAGGCACGCATTAAAGGAGTTAAGGGCTTGAGAGAACATCTCTTTCTTCCCTACCAAGATAAGATCTATTTCATTTAACTACTCTCTACCAGGCAAAGAATGGACTTCTTGACTATTCTACTCATTAAGCAACAAATGGTGGCACCTGGTAAGATGAGCTATCAAATCAAGAATAGTTCAGAGAATTGTTGAAAATACTAGATCAGGCCTCTAAAATCACTTGCTAAATAGCGTGACCTTCAATTGAGCTTCCATGTCAATGATTCTAGGGCCCATAGAGTTGATGGTTTTGATAGTGAAATCTATATCCTTAGCATCTTCTATTCAGGTATCCTTAAGAGCTTGAATCTTGTCTTGCATATCATTGATATGATTTAATAAGACATTCAGCTTCTTTTGGAGGGTGAGATACATTTTCATGATCCACTAAAGAACTTGAGTTGACTTCTACAATACTTTGACTGTGTCCTTTATATTATCCTTGATAATAAAGCAAGTTGAGTTGAATTTCTAATCCAATTTAGTTAAGTTCACAACAGGCTTGGCCACTTTCTTGACCACTTCATCAATCTTCTTATTATATACCAATATAATTGCTGACATTTTCTCCATTGTGACACACATGTTATGTGAAACATCATTGCTAGTATCAAGCTTATCCAAAACCGCCTATGCTCTTGATAGTAGCTTGCTCCTCACTAAACTTATGAAACTAAATCACTTGGTTCTCCAGAATACATGAATGTTGCTAAGCTGGAGCATTGCATTGTCAAAACTAACCTTTACTCTTCCATCCACTGCATTGGCGATGACATTGGAGGTGGGGATAGAGGCGACAGATACATTCAGCTGAGCTACAGAATCAGTCAGCCCATTGAGGATTGTCACCATTTTGTCAACTAGGCTCTTTGCACTCTCCTTGGCGAGATGGTTATTAAATATAAACAAGATCCCTTGGATGGGCTCGAATTCCTCAAAATAGTCAGACTTCGAGGGGATACGTGTATGCTCCTTAAACTCTGGCATTAGAGCCTTCTTCTTCTTGGCACGAGCCGTCAATTCTTCACTGCATCTAACTCATTGTTTGATTTATGATCAAGGTATTTAGCCCTTGCAATCTCTCTTATCTTAGCTAACATAGAAGAATCATCTATGTTTTCTTGGACCTGATTGTTGTTGGTGAGGGTTGCTTCCTTAGCTATAAAATTTACCTCAACACCACTTACATATGCTATTGTTTCCTCTTGAGCGTAGTTCTCTGCATGAGGAACTTCCCCAATCAAAGGAATTGAAAGGGGTAGGAGTTGGGCTTGAAGAAGGGGTAGTTTGAGAATTGGTACAAGGTGGAATTTATTTTGTATTTACATTTTATTTGGGTGAAGGAGGTGGATAAATAATGGTTTCATTTACATCTGAAGGTGGTTTAGATTCAGTACGAGAGAGAATGAGTGAAGTTGTAGTAGTTGGAGGTGGTGAAGAAGGGTTGATGTTTTGTTGGGGAGAACTAATTGGAAGGAGTAGTTGTAGGTGTGGGGGGAAGAATTTTAGGTGCCTGCTGGTTAGCTATTTTATCCAAGGATAGATAGATTAGCTTAAGGCAACTCAACTTGTTAAGTGAGAATGTGTGAAATTGTGGTTTCATCAAAATCTGTTGATTCCTCAAACATGTCTTGACTAATTTCTTCCAGCTCCTCATCACTCACAACAAGCTTTAGTACTCTCCTACATCTATTAGGAGCACTTCTCTTTTTCTGGACACCCTTAGGCTTTTTCTCAGCTTGTTAAAATGTAGATGCAGCTTTTGGGTGTGGAAATTTTTCTCTTCCTTTGCCTTAGTTCTTCATAAATCTTAGAAGTAGTCATCTTTTGGACTTTCTCAATAAACTCTGGATTAGGTGGAGGCAGGTTTGTGTTGAACCCAAGTTAATAGTACTTCACAGTACTTAAAATGTTTTGGAAATAACAAACTGTCTAGGATAGTGAAATTAATTGAGTACTAAGTAGAATCTTGATTAAACAAGTTTATGTGAGTTTGTTTAAGGAAAAACAACTCAACTTACTGAGTTTTTAATTTAGTTATGGCTTGGAGTAAGAAAAGCTGAGTGATAAGTGTATAATTACACATATTATCATACTAATTTTATACACTAAACACTATAGTTTAAGTCATTTTTATACTTCATATAAAAGATTTCACGTGGTATGTAGTTGTTTTTGATGCAAATACAGATACTAGGTAAATCTTGGGAGTATAATGATCTAAAGTGGAATTCTATGAAAAAAGAGTGAAAAAGGTACAAAAAGATGCGTGGAACTTAAAGATTTGGCTTAGGATCAAAGCTATCAAAGATCAGTGAAGTTGCAAGGAGAATTCTGAAGAAAAATGCAATTCACGATCGTGACAATCATTCGCGGTCACGACTTGTTCTTCTTCAGAACAGAAGTCTGCCAATCAAAGATTCACGATCGCGACATGTATATCGCGACTGCAACTTGGACGGTTTTCTGGTTATATCTTCTTAACTACCAACTGCCAGATAAGCATGATCAACCTCCATCAATCGCCATCAACTACCAATGAAAAGACACTGATCAGAAGTTAACCAATCATGAAAAGGTGACTATCCATTGTGGATTAGATTGAAGCTTCTCAACCAATCATAATGAAGTGATGCAATCTTTCACAAATGGATGCGACTCTTCATTTGGATAGGCGCAACCCTTCGAACTCTATAAATAGGGCTCTAAACCTTACAATTTCATGCAATGAGGGGAGTGCAGCATTAGAGTGCAATGATAGGGTTACGTATAGTGTGTGTAGATAGAGAATTCTCTACGTTAATAAGTGTTAGCGAGAAAATGTTTAAGTGATTCGAATCCTTATTTCGATCACTAGATTTCTCTATATTCTCGAGCGATTGCTGTATAAGTGTACTTGCAAATCACTTATCAATAAAAGTTTTTATTCTTCAATATTCATTTTTTCGATATTCGCAAAGAATAGCATTCTAGAAGAGGTTCTGTACGGGCCGAGACCGAATTCAAAGCAGACGTAGGAATTGCGGGAATTGACGACTCCCATTAAAGAGTGGATACGGTTTGATCAACTTTAGCTTTCACTTGCGTACCTTACAACTTTGCTTTGCTTTCTGCTTATACTTTCTATTTCAAAGTTTATGATATGTCTATGTGTCATAATGCGTATTTCGTGTTAAGTCTTTTATGTTAATCAAGTTATATTCGTTGGAGTTAATATTAAGAGTAGTTTCGGGGTTAACAATATCGTGTATAATCACTGGATCTGTGATATAACATTGTTTAGTGAGCTAAAATTTTTGGAATGGTAACTTGCTAAATGTAGCTATGTGAGAGCGACCAGTAATAAGCATAGTATTGACGTTGTCCAGGTTTATATAATCCTCTTAATTCATTTTCGCTAGGTTTAGAAAAGTCATTTCATGTGTTTCTCTACGGTGAATAATTGAACATCTGAGTATTTAGAATTGAGTCTGTTAGATTAGTTTAGTGAATCGTAATATCTTTGTTGAACTTGCATGTTTTCTCTGCTATCCTTATTTTGTAGGGAAAATATATATATTTAGATTCTCTAATCTTTTATACCTGTATTTACTCATTCTTCATTCTAACCCTCCTACCCAAAATATCAAATTTATTTTATTTTATATTCCTTGTTGATCTTTAGAACTAGTCATTCCCTGTGGGATCGATATCTTTTAAAACTGCATCACAACTGTATACTTGCAGTTATCATCATTTTTCTATTTTGATAAGGGGTATTGACAACACCTATATTTTAAGTGAACAAGTTTTTGGCACCATTGATATATAACCGAATCTTGCAAACAAATTATTGAACTTATCAGTAGAAAAGTGGCGAACAAGTTTTTGGCACCGTTGCCAGGGAAGGCAATAGCGTTCTAAAGATCAAATTGTCTTGGGAAGGCAAGTGCGTTCCAGAGATCAAATTGCCGGAGAATGGGCGATTATATTTAATACGTTTGTTTTCCTTAGTTTTTTCTAGGTACTAAGTCTAAAAATTGAAGAAATAGAAGAATTGAAGAAGATCATGACCGCGACTATAGATCGCGCTCGTGAAGTTATACAACAAAACCTTCTGTTCCTATTTTGAAGGAAATTATGATCGCGACAGGCCTTCACGGTCGTAACATGGGATCCGGATTCTCCTTCACAACAAACAGGTTTTCTCTTTCTTTACTTTTCTTTTTCATATTTTTTAGACTAGTTAGTTATCTGTTTAGTTTTTTATTTTTATAATGTCACAATGAGGGCATTGTGTTCTTTAGTGTGGGGGCATTTGTAAAAGCCCGTAAAATCCAAAAAAATTGAATAACATTAAAAAATTGAAGAGTTTGAAAATTTTTCTTGATATTTTTGTTAATTATACATTATCATTTCTTATACTTTACTAACATTTATCCAAGGTTATTGTGAGTGTTAGGTATTTACAAGTTTGATGTTAGTGCACAACATTTAGCATTTGGCAAGGTGAGTGGTGAGTAACATTCGAGAGGAACATTCCAAGTAAGTTTCGATATATATTTCAATGCAACATGAATTAGTATAAGTTATATAGTTTTAGTTTAATGCTTCCGATAAGTTTAAGTGGAGTAATATCTAATGGTATTCTTATTATGAGTTTTATATGCAAATCT
>CATIWQ010025619.1:0-33053 GCA_949673415.1 Euphorbia schlechtendalii
GCTATTTTTTATTAATCTTGAGTGTCAGTTTGGGAAGGTTACCCAAACTGAGTTTGAGTGGTAGTTAGAAAGGAGGAACTTGCTGTAATAGAGTCTACCCACTGTAAAAGCTTCTCCGCCTATTAATGGAACGAACCACTAGTGGATTAAAGCTCAGAGAAGGTATCCGAGGATTGGAAGTAGGCTAGGGGCCGAACCAGGATAAAATCTTAGGTGTAATCCTTCTAACTCTAAGCGATTAACTTCATCAGCTTCTTGCTCATTCATCTCTCTCTTATTGTTTATTTACTTGTTATCCAACTTGCACCAAGTAATCTTTACTCAGTTAAGGTTGAAGATAAACTATGCTAGCTGAGCTGATCAGTTTATACGTTTTTATATCGCATTCAGCATGCATTCTCAGCACGCATAAAAAAACCATACTGAGTTAACTTAAAACGAAAAAGTTCTAAAAAGTAACCTAGTTAACGCATTCACCCCCCCCCTTTACTATTGTTATTAGCCTGTTTAAGGACCAACAAAGAAGAAGAAGGAAAATGAAATTCTCAAAATTTTCGCTAAGTGTTGAAGATCAAGCCTTGAGAAGACACATGGATAACATTATCTAAATTTTAAAGTAATGGCGTGAGGAACACTTTCGAGGTTAAAATTCAAGCTCTACATTTTCAAAAAGACATGGGTTTGAAGTGAAACCATTTTTTTTTTATCAAAACTCACCATTTTATAGAGGCGGTTAATCTTTTGCCAAGCTTAACCTTCATTTTCATCATGGACTGTGGAAGCGCCACATACCACTGAGAGATGCTGTTGTCTATATAAGGTGAACAGTTTAAGAGAGAAGTTTCACTTGCATTCTGCAATTTTGAATCCTAAAGCAATTGAACCCTAATTTCCTCTTCTCTTTCAAATACTTCCACACCTCTCTCAAATGGTGATTACCCGAACTACCTTCAGGCTCCGAACCACCACTTCCTTGAAAATCATAGTAAATGCTGAGGGAAAGATCGAGAAATTGACCCTGGAAGAAAAAACCCTTTTCACTAAAGTGGATTGGGCTAATAATCTAGAATTTGGACCTGTCTACGAGGTAAACTATGAGGGGATGCTGAAGAATAAAATTATACACCGAATCATCAAACAGCAACACCTCAGCTCCTTCCTGAAGATGGAAGGACCAACCATCACAAGACTATCAGAGCATTCTACTCCAACCTCCACACCATTCAGGGGTTTAATGATATGTTAATGATGGAGTTTGGGGGAAAATCAACTCTTATTTGCTCGCGGTTGATAGGGAGCATTCTTAACATGCCCAACAAGGGCACTCAGCTTCCCAAGATCAGTGATGAGGATGCTGTAGTCATTCTAGAGGATTGGGAACTCCCCTCAAACTATGTGTCAGGGGAGATTGTAGTAAGGGAAATGAGCTGGACCGTTAGAGCTTGCCACGAGCTGGTGGTGAAGCTGCTGCTACTGAAAACTAGGTCTGTGACTAGCTGCACTTACTTCGAAAGGTGTGTGGTCTACCATATGGTAGAGGGTAAGAAGCTTAACTGGCTAATGGTGATTCTTCACCATATGACCAAGCTAACTACTGTCTATCACTATGGTTACCTCATAACCGAGTTGATGAGGGCAACGAAAGTGGACATCACTCAGTTTTTAGGGGAGTCTAGTGACATAATCTTACTTGTGAATAAGAGATTCGATATGTCTCACTTCAGTAAGCTGGTTCACAACAAGGTACATACTAGATACAACAAGGCATAACAAAAGTGTAAGCTCAAGTGCATATCGACAGTAGTACCGGTGGACACCCTAAAGGAGGATGAAGATGGCTTTATGGTGGACTTTGAGGATAGTGAGAATAAATTGCCCATCTCTAACATCCTAGAGCAAGTCACCGCCACCTCCTCCTCTCCAAAGTAGAAGATTGCTTCCTATAAGGCCAAGGGGAAGAGCCCTGCAAAATCAAAAGTTGATGAGGCCCTTACTTAGCCCCAGCATCAAAGGAGGCAAATGAAGGCCAAAACCCACACACAAAGAGAAGAGGAGGCCAAAATTCATGCTGAGTAGCAGCAAAGGAAAAAGAAGACGCGATTGAGACTGATGATTCCCTGCGCCGAAGAAAGCGCAAAATAGTGTTCTTAGAGGATAATGAGGAGCAAGGTGAGGCCAAGAAGTCTAAAGAAGAAAACACTCTAAATTCTAACTTTGTAACTGAATTACAAGATGTTTTTACCAAAGTTAAGGGTAGTCAGCGCAAGAGTTCTGCCACCAACATGCCCCTGCAAAAGAATGTGCAGGTAGTGAGCAGTGAGGATGATGTTAGAGAAACCTTTTCTCTCCATCAGGAAGAGTTTGATCTTCTTAATGCCAACATCCCCGTACCCTCTTTCACTCAAACTGAGGAACCCTCTACTCAGTTTGAGCAACCTCAAGTTGATCCATCCTTAGACTAAACAACTAACCAAGAGGTTCCTTTAAATCCTACCCCCATTTCTTCTGTAAATCCTCAAATCCCTTATTCTCCTATAAATTCTTCTATTCCCCTACTTTCTACTTTTGTAGAAACTGAACCACAAATTGTAAATTATTCTCCTCCTTCAAATATTATACATTCTCCTATTCATATTCTTTCCTCTCTTGTCTATAACCAAAACTCTCCTATTCATATTTCTTCTCCTACCAAAAGCCATGATTCTTTTTCTCCTAACCCTTCTCCAGTACATATTACTTCAACCACTTCTTCTCTTGTACAAACCCAAATACATACTCCTACTTGTACATCCCTTGTACCTTCTATTCCACTCAACAAAACCATTCCCCCTATTTATCTAACTATAAATTCTTCTGAATCTACCCCTTCTTTAAACCAAACTTCTACCCCTCTAAACCCACTAGTTAGGGAAGTTCCTAACGCCAAGAACTCTTCTCAGCAAGGAAAAGCAAGTGGTCAGCATACTGAGGTAAATTTTATAGCCCGTGAAGTACCTGAACCCAGTAGAGAGCCCATTTGTGAGAACTTGGCTGACTCATCTATCTTGGTAGAGATTAGAGAGCTAGTGAGGAAGAAATTCCCAGCACTTAAACCCAATGCTGAGTTAGATGGAGCAGTAAGAAATTTGCTATTGCTTAGGATTTGATGGGCTTATCCTCCAAACCCAAGGTAAAATTTCCTGAGTTCGTACAGCACACAAGTTTGTCAACTGAATCAATCTACTTCGAGGAGTCTGAAAAGATTCAGGTTAGCTTGTTTGTTATTCGAAATCACTTGGCAAAAGAGAGTGCCAAGAACTTGGTAGGCAAGATGGCTCTAATCCTAACCGGTTTGATGGATTTTGCATCCAAGCTTGGGGCAGCAATCACTGTTATCCCCACATCTACTGCAATGGCTAACGCTCTTACGGGAAAGATAAAGGGTAGTGTGGATGCTACTACTGAGCAACTGAGTCAATTGAGTGCCAACATGGCAACTCAAGTGACATAGATCCACAAACTTGGCGAGAAGCAGGCTAAAATAAAAAAACTCACCGATCATCGAATTGAGAACATCCTCAAGGAGGTAGAAACTATAGAGGACGTTGGCCATAACATTGCCAAGATGTTGGAGGCCCAATCAAAGTTCTTACTAAACCATGATAATAAGCAAGACCAGAAGGTGAAGCTGCTAACGGATATCTCCTAAAAAATGGACAAGGCACCTATGATCAACCTTAACTCTCTCCAATGAGCACATGGACACTAAGATCTCCTCATCCCAAAAATTCCTTATCACAGCAACGGGGAAGGTTTTTCCATAAATGCCTACTCCAAGTTTGCCTTCTCCATTTGAATCTCGATGTCTTGAGATTGGCATGGCAATTCACACCAAATTGAATGTCATCAAGTCAAAGGTAGAAGACCTGTAGAATAATGTTGGAACTCTGATTAGAACAGGCGAATTGGATGCTAAAGATATTGATTACACTACAAAGTGTATATCATCTATTGGACCCAAGGTTCTTGACATTGAAGAGCAAATGAAGATCACACTGACTGCAACAAACTTCAAAGCCTTACTCCAATGCTTTCAACAGTTTACATGTCAAGGGTTTGACCACATTGCGCACCTCTCCAAATGTCACCATCTTCTTCTCAACGAGCTTAATGACCAAGATTTTCTTACCTCTAAGGGCAAAGAGTAGTTGGAGCAAGAGATTTCCCCACAAATCATCGGCTAGCAAGAGAACTTCCAAGTTACCCTCGAAGCTTTTAATCTCTAGCTAGAACAAATTGCACAAGATCAAATAGCAAAGGGGGATAAGGTAACTGAAGATGCTCTCCGAACAATGAATCTCAACAAGGAAACTCTTCCAAAGTGACCTTATCCTCCACCTCCTCAGCAGCAACATCCAAAGGAAAATCAAGACAAGACTGTTGGTTCTTCCTCCACAGCATATAGAAAATAAGAGCTGTACCTTGTAGTTAGATTTTGTAATAGAACTTAGCATTGTAATCTTAGTTCGAGACATAAACAATTTACTAACTAAGTCATTTTTTAATCAATAAAAATTACAATTTCATACCTCAAGTTAAGATCTTCTTAACTTTAAATTTTTTTTGTGTGTGTTTCTGTTGTGTGTTGGATAACTAATGCAGGAACTCATACAAGAGACCAACCTTAAAGAAAAGCTGAAGTAAGATAAAGTCCCAAAGTAAAGAAAAATCCAGTATGGGGGAGTTGAGCAGCATGAAGAGACTCACTCAGTATGGAGGAGTTCAAGTTGACTAAGGGAAGTCACTCAGTGCAAGGGAGTCTTACATCACTTTCTAGGTATTTCTGATATCTCTAAACTACTTATTCAATTAACTTCTTCTACTACCTAGTTTGCTATCTATCCAAAATGGGGGAGATTGTAGAACCCAAGTTAATAGTACCTCACAGTACTTAAAAGTTTTAGAAATAGCAAACTGTAGGATAGTAAAATTAATTGAGTATTAAGTATACTATTAACTAATGAAGCTGACTTGAGTTTGTTTAAGGAAAAATAACTCAGTTTGCTGAGTAATTAATTAAGTTACGACTTAGAGTAAGAAAAGATGAGTTTGTGCTGAGTACTACGTAGTTTAGAAGAATATCGACTCAGCTGTGCTGAGTTAGCTGTTATTGATTAAAAGTTGTATTCACTAACATTTAAAGTATTAACCGACACTTGTGCTACTAACGTCTTCTATGAGAAATGAAATATTCTTTCAATGCCTTTCAGGTTAAAAAGAGTTAAAATTAATGAAGATTTCCAGTGGTCTTCACAATTCAAAAGGTGTTAGTAAGGAATGTCGGAGATTCCTCACTAAAATCCAAGATAAAAAGAATCCTCTGACATGCGTCTTTTTTCTCTATGTCGCTGCCATCTCTGCAAACGTCAACAACATCAACCAATCTCAAGATTCCACGTTGCACTTCACGCCTCTCTCTCAAACTATTTTGCTTTAAGACAAACGAGATTTTCTCAATAGGATTTTATCGCGGCTCAACATTCGAATTTCTATCTCTAAACCCATCCTGGAATTTATCTCCAATGGGAAGATTTGAAAGATATGAAGGGAAGAGAAATTGAAGAACTACAAGGAGAAAATGTTTACAACGGCTACTTCGCAAAGCTTCAAGTATAAATAGAAGACAGAATCAGTTGTTCAAACTTGCTGAATCACCTCGAATTTCCTTAAGAGCAGAAACTCTGTGAAGTTACTCACAACTTTAAGAAATTCCAAATTCAAGCAATCAGCAAACAATCATTTCAAATCAGTTTGTAATAGAGAGAATTAAATACTTATATTTAACATTGTAAGGATTCAACAATTTATAAGTTGAATTCAGTGCGCACTTTCATTTATAATCTGAGTATCAGTTTGGGAAGGGTACCCAAACTGAGTCAAGTGGTAGTTAGCAAGAAGGTACTTTCTGTAAAATCTGTGCCTACCGACTGTAAAGGCTGCTCCGCCTAAGTAAGGGATGAACACTAGTGGATTAAAGCTCAAAGAAGGAGTCCGGGGACTAGAGGTAGGCTCGGGACCGAACCAGGATAAAATTAGGTCTTGAAGTTCTAAACTTAAGTTTTAGCTTTTATTGCGTTCAACTCATCCATCATTCTATCTATCACTAAGTGATTTTGCTTGAAAAATCGATCCTAGCTGAGTAGAGTACTCAACAAGAGATTGAAGATAAATTGTGCCAGCAACACTGAGTAGTTTATAAATTTTTAGAATAACTAAGCACGCACAACTCAGCTCACATCTAAACACTTAATTTGGTTAAATAAATTTTTAAATTGTTAAAAGTAACCAAGATTCGCATTCACCCCCCCCCCCTCTACTGTTGTTTACAAGCTGTCTAAGGACCAACAGTATTGGAAGAACAACTTCACCCAGAATATGTTGAACCTAAGGTCAACGAAAACGTAAGGGGAAGATCGAAAGGGAATAGATCAACCCGATGTGAAAAAAATGCTTGAGAGCATAATTCAAGGGGTCGTGGATGTTCCAATAGTTCTAGTTGTCATAATAGTTCAACTAGGATTGAGTCATTTCCATCAATAAACAATGCATCAACTATGATATGAACTTGATGATTTGATGATTTGAATAATATAGTTTTAATTAATATTTTCATATTTTATCACTTACAACTTATTTGTTTGGTTTCACTGGTTCAGGCGGAGTTTCCCTCCAGTATTCTAAGTTCACGAAATACATTCCAATAATTGTTCATCCATACATTGAAGGTGTGGTTAATGTGCGAGCAGATGGTAATTGCGGTTTCTGAGTTATTGCAACCTACATTTACGACAACGAAGATGCCTATCAATATGTCAGAAACAATCTCAGTAATGGGCTATTTGCCAAACATCTCATTTACGCACCAATCTACTTTGAGGGCATCGATGCAGCCATTGAGCATATCGGTTGGGCGGGTAATGCATGGACTCAAAATGACAGGTACTAGATGTATGTAATTGAGGACTTATTCACTATTGCAACAATATATAATGCTACGGTTATTTATATCGGTTACTCAGTTGTGGTCACTGCTACACATTCTTTCACTGTTTTGCCTTTGTATGCGACATCAACCATGACAGATCCGTGTCGCGAAATTTGTATTGCTCATATCATGTTGATCTTGCAAAACTACATCAGATTAAATTTACAAGAAGATTGTCCATTGCCTTCAATAGTTTCTACGTGGTCTGAACACCTTCAAGATAGTGTGATTGGGTGGAAATATTTGTATACTTGGAAATTTCAATAGTGGTAACAATTATGTGATTAAATTTGTACCTATCTAATTAAAAATATGAACTTCATATTTTATTGTGTTAGTGGAATTCATCGATCGAGAAATATATTTCCGAATTCAAATTTTATATTTGTTGTTCAAATATTAAAAACTTCAAAAATTTTGTCTGGCCGGAAATTCCGGTCAGCCAAGCCATGACTTCTTGGCCGAAATTTTTTTCCAGCCGCCAATCCATGACTTGGCCAGAATTTTCGGCCGACCGGACATGAGATAGATAGAAATTAATTTCCGATCAAGGTTAAAAAATAATATTTTCAACTTAAAAGTATTTTCCTCTTTTTGAACGGATCACCCAAAATAAAAATGATCGAGACTTAGTAACAAGTCCCATTATATTTCATATCGACGCATAGAACATGCCCATTTAAGTCTGATTGGCAAGGCTGCGCAAAAAATGATCACGTGACAAAATATAGCTGACGTGATGTGTTAACGTGACCAAGAGGCGGAGTGGGCAATAAAAACCCCTCAAGGAGAACAAGAAAAGTAGAGAAAGTTCTTATCTTTGACTGGAATTGGAAAAACAATGGCCGAACAACAACGTAATCCCAGTCTTAACGTATTCTCGCACCTTCCGAAATTTCAACTCAAGCTACCCTTCCTCAACCAACGGAAGAACTCTTTGCCGGAGGAATCAGTTGTTGCTAAAGAGATGGAAACAGAGAATATTGGAATTGGAAACCAAAAACCAAATTTTGTGAGCTTCCCTAATACGCATCACATTACTTCCTCCCCGATTGGTGTTGACCTTCAAGAAGGTAGCGGAAGGACTCACAATCCCCTTGTTATCTGGCAGGCGAGTCTCTGTAAATTACTCCCTGTTCCGTTTGATCTTAGGGTTTTGTTCTGTTTCTTATTATTCATGGCATTTTTTTGCGATTTCAAATGATGTTTTGGAATTTGACATTGGTGGAGTGGTGATTTTGGTATTAATATATTGGAATGAACATTTTTTGCAATCCTTCACTGTCGAACTCTAGGTTTGAGATTTGTAGCTCCTTGTAGTGTATCAATCTTCTGCATTTGTCACTTTTGTGATGAAGCTAGTGCTTTGTTTACTATGCTAGGCCAGCTGATGATATATACTTTGCATATTCTAAATAGGTTTAGGCTTGAGGGTGTCAGATATTCTATAAGTTTAAGCTGCGTAGCTCCTTTTTGAGGTGCCTTTTGGGTGACATAGGTTGTTTTTTAAAAATCACACGAAAATGGTACTATTTTGTTTCGTATATGCTATGACTGGAATCATTTTCATACAACAAATATGAAAATTGCAATTCTAATCCTTACGTTGCGCTAAACTGCAAGTTTGAACCATTAATGACTGTTTTGATTTGTTCATAAACCACCCAGGCTCCAAATTCATGGCTTTTTTTGTTGGAGTCAATTTTTCCGTCAAAAAAAGACATTGTATAAGTGGGATGTAATGTAACCAAGATTGTAATAGAATCCCTTTATTTCCATTATAACCTTGATTACATTACATCTCATTACCTCATACCAAACGGCATAATTGTCATTGCATTAGGATCTTCTTAATTCTTCTGCGCAGTTGACCCATAAGTCTGGTTCGAGGGATATCATTTTTCTAATTTTTTTTTCAGATACTTCAACTCTTAGAATTCTGAAACTAATCCTATATGATAGTTTAAGGAGATTAAAAACAAAGGAAAATTTTAAGTCTTCACACTTCATAAGAAAGGAAAGTACAACTAAGAAAACAAGTTGTATCTTGTTCCCATGTAGCACGGAAACGGAAACGGAAACCGACACGGAAAGGGAAACGGGGAAACGCCCTTCTAAAAAATATAGGTTCGGAAACTGAGGGGAAACGTGTAAATAATAAAAATTTAGGGGTATATTCATAAATATGATGAAAAATATAAAATTTCGTACATATTATTTCATTCTTATATAAAATACTAAAAAACATGAATTTTAAAATAAATTTATTGATTATAAAGCAAATCTACATGAGTAATGGCTATTTCAAAACATTAAACAATAGTAAATATGATTATTGAAGACAATAAAGTTACATGAAATCTGAAAGTTGTGTCATATATACTAAATCGTAATAATATAAGTATATAAAATGGAATAAAACAAGTTTTTATAATATAATAATATTATTAATAATATAAATAATGAATTGTGGTTTTAAAATCTTAGTAGTTTGAATATATTAGAAAGTTTAGTTTTGTGAATGAATTAAAATTAATCTATCGACATGAGGAATTGCTATGAAATGATTTCCGGAATTTACAAAAACGAGCTTTTAACTTTCATTAATTGCAGAAACGGCCCGGAAACTTTCGTGGGGTTTCCTAGGGTTTCAGTTTCAGGAAACGGCATGTCACACCGTGCTTCCTAGTCCAAATACAATCCAATCATTGAAGTAATTGAAGTCACAGCTCAAGATAAAGTCATATAAATAGCCAACATGAGCATCAGAGAGAGAACATTTGTGAATAAAATAAAAAAAAAAATTTAAGAACATATCAATAACCAAAACAAGAATATCAGTACATTTCAACCAAAATCAGAGAGCAGCGCACAAGAATATAATAACAAACAAAACAAGAAAACCAAAAAACAACAGTTCAAATGATAATAATAGAGATAACCACCTTCGATCTCTAGGGATGAAGATATCCACGACCTTTCCATACTTGTCGAAGAGCGGAAACAGATCATCAGCAGAAGTACCTAATCAACAACAAAAAAAGACATCATCCATATCACAAATCCCCAAAAACAAATATAGGTTAAAGATTCACGAAGGCCGGAGCTTACGGAAGGTGATATTGAGGACGAGAAGAGAGTAGGTATCGGTGATATCCGGAGGACCAGACCTGCCGAAGTGAGACATTCTTTCTTCCTTGCACAGTTAGAGAGAGAAGCCAAATTCAAATTAGGGTTTGTGGCTATTTGAAAGAGAACCTTCTTGTGTTATCATATATTGAAGCATAAAAGCACCAATTTACATAATTGCCCTTAAACCTTTAAGTTTCTCATTTTTTCAGATTGAAATATTTGGTGGATCTGTTTGTCAGGCAGGTCGGGCAGGGTTTGGGAAGGGTTTGACTGCTTTTTTATAAAAAAAACGTTAATCAAAAGCCGGTCCAAGCACGTATTTTAGAATTTTGGGTTCCGGTCGGGCTTGGATCAGGTTAACAAAATCATTCCCAAGTCCATGAATATTTTTTATGTTATAAATTTTTTATTAAATTAATAGAAAAAATATAAAATAAGTCAAAATATGTTTAAATTTTAAATATAATTGCATTGTTTACTTAAAATCTTTAATATTTGATAATATTTATTGTAATCAAGTATAAAAATTTAATAGGATAAAATATAAAATCTTAAATTAATTATAAATTTAATGTATAAATATATAATAAATAAATAAAATTATTCGTCGGGTCGGGCAGGCCGGGCTTGGGTATTTATATAAAAACCAAGCCCGACCCATAAATCTTCGAGTTTTAACGGGCCGAGCTTTTTTAAAAAATGAGTGTCCAAACTCGGCCTATTGATCGAGTCGGGCGGGTAGACCCGCCCGTGAACAGGTCTACTTCTAGGTAGACCTGTTCATCGGGTTGGCTGGGCCGGGTTTGGGTCGAATTTGGCGTGTTTTTTTACAAAAACGTTAACATAAACCCGATCCAAGTTCATATTTTAAACCTTCGGGCTTAGGCAGGGCTTGGGTAGGGCTTACAAGGTCATTTCCAAATCCATGAATTTTTTTTGTTATAAATTTTTTTATTAAATTAAATAAAAAAATATAAAATTAAGTCAAAATATGTTTAAATTTTGAACAGTAAATTTAAAATCTTTAATATTTAGTAACATTTAATATAATCAAGCATACAAATTTATTAAGATAAATATGATATTTTTAAAATAATTATAAATTTAATGTATAAATATATAATAAATAAAAAAATATTCGCGAGGCCGGGCTCGGATATTTATATAAAAACCAAGCTCAGCTCATAAAACTCTGGGCTTGGACGGGTTCGAGCTTGGGTCGTGCTTTTCTAAAAAAATAAGTGTCCAAACCAGGCCCGTTGAAGCGAGCTCCGGCCGGGCCGGGCAGGTAACCCGACCCACGAACATGTCTACTTTTAGGGAAGAACATTGGTCATTTTAGTCCAAGAACCGAACAGAACCAAATAAACCAAAAACCAAGTAACAAAAAAATTAGGAACCTAATACTGAACCTAAATATTTAGGTTCGGTTCGGTTCCATATAAAATCAAATTGTATTTTCATAAAAAAAATTAACTATTTTTTGGGAGAGCAAGGTTAAAAATGTAATAATTATTTTCATGTTAAAAAATTAACTATTGTTTAAGAAATCAAAATTAAATTTTAATGATCATTATAACAAAAAAATTAAACAAATATACAAATAACTGAACACAACCACTAACATGCAAAGCACTTTTTCCATTTCAATAACCTACAATATAAAAATAAAAAAATTATATTATAAAATCTGGAAAAGAATGATTCGTGAATGAATCGAAAGAGAGGAAAAGGCCTTAATTTTTTTAATTAGGTTAATTGGGTTCGATTCTCGGTTAATTTGAGTTTTTTTCTCAAAACCGAGAACTGAACCTAAAACCAAATCAATAAAATATTAAAATCAAGAACCGAACCTAATTAGTTTGGTCCGAGTCTGGTTATCCATATGGTCCGAACCAAAAAGTTTTTGTGGGTCAGATTTAGATACTTAAATTATTATTAAGTTCATTCTGAGCTCGAGCCTTTTAAAGTTCGGAATCTTATGGACAAAGCTTGATTTTTGTCAAATACTTGAGCCCTGCAGCAGAGAAGAAAATAAAAATTTAATAATTGTTCTTGACTTTATATTTTAGTTGATAATATTTTTAACTTGGATTATAAATTATACAATATTTTTAAAAAATTTAAATATGTAATTATATATATATATATATATATATATATATATATATATATATATATATATATATATATATATTATTTTGACTCAATTTTTTAAAATTTATCGTCTTATTTCTATTTCGTTCATATACGAGTCGGGTTTGAAAAAAACCTCGTAAACTCGACCAGGTCAGAAGTTGTAAAAAGTGAGACGATTTATGCTTGATTTGATATTTTTTGTAAAAAATACTACGAAGTCCTTATGTCTAGTCTCTACAATGTTAATAAGGCATACACTTAGAGCATCTTTAGTAGCTTGTGGATTCCAAGTGTAGGTGTCATGTGGAATACAAGTTACCTTTGATGATGTAGCAATAGTCTTAAAAATAGACAATTTCTATTCATAAGATAAGAATTGAAGATTGTCCATTCCATTTTAAAGTGTATTTATTGTAGACAATGTCTATGTGGTTGTCTACATCTAGATAATCAAATAGACATTGTCTACAATTAATGATGACACATAGGTGTTACATCATATAGGAAAGATGGGCTTGACAAGCTACTAAAGATGCATTTTCAAATTGATTGCCTATTCCTTCCTATGTGTCAAGACAATTTGTAGAATAGACAAGCTACTAAAGATGCTCTTAGTACACATGTGATTTATAATTAATACTACTATACATGGGTACTTTGGAGTAATCGTTTTTTATCTTTATAATAATGTTATGTTATTTTGGATTTATCATAAAAGTAAATTAAGTTCAATTTAGCACGGACAATGTTGTAGTTGTTTATTTACATGTCTATACTTAATATATAATAGGTATAATTGTATCATAGAATATTATACAACAGATAATAACTCAAGGGCTCTTAAGTAACTTTAGTTGAATAGGTTTGTTATATTCGTTGAGTATTAAAATGTTTTAGATATATGTAAAGTCTATCTTCTAATTAGTTAGCTAATACATTCTCTCTTTCTATACTCTCTTCTCAATTTGACTTGCTGTAAGCTTTGTTTGATTTCAATGGAGTTTGTTTTCTTCTATCTCTTTATCTCTCTCTTTCTTGATTCAATCATCTTCATGGTATCATAGCTTGAGCTCTAGGTTTCTGCATAGATACTCTATGAATTGTTTTCGCATAAGCTTTCTTTTCTTCTTCAGATTTCTGTCATTGTTTTTTTCTTTCTTAGGGTTCTTAGTTTGTTTTTTTGTCTCTTTTCGAAACTTTCCTTTTATTCACTTTATTCTTTTTGTCAAATTTTCCTTATTTCTTCAGAATTCCCAATTTTTTCATCTTCTACAATTTCTTCATAACAATGGCCGCAAGAAACCAAAATCGTTTGGATGAAAGTAGTCCATTTTACTTACACCCTGGTGAAAGTCCTGTTGTTATATTAGTGACTCCTTTACTTGATAGAATGAACTACCATTCTTGGGTGCGGGTTATGAAAGTGGCTCTGCTATCCAAAAACAAATTGGAGTTCGTTGATGGCATGATTGAGAAGCATGAAGCAAGAGGCCTCATGTTCAATCATTGGAAAAGATGCAACAACATGGTGCTGTCATGGATTCTGCATTCTTTAAGCCCTTCAGTGGCTCAAACCGCATTGAGCTTTGATTCAGCAACTGATCTTTAGGGGAATCTCAAGGAGAGATATGCACAATCAGATGTGTACAGGATTGCAGATCTACAAACGAAAATTTTTACTATCTCACAAGGAAATAGGTCAACAACCGACTACTTTGCCTCTTTACAACTTTTATGGATAGAATTCACAAGTTTAACTCCTTTGCCAAGTTGTGTATGTGATGGTTATTTTTGCAATGTTGCTGAGATTATTACAAAGAAACAAGAACTCAATCTAGTGATTTGTTTTTTAAAAGGTTTGAATGCTTCATTTGCTAGTTTTAAGTCTCATATAAAGGCAATATACCCTATACCATCAATGAACAAAGTTTTTTCTCTGGTTTTTTCAATTTGAAAGGGAATTTTCTATTTTGGAAAAGGATAGTTATGTGCAAGAAATTGTTGCCTTTGCCAAGAAAGGGGGATATAACCTTGATTACCTTGGTTATGGAGCTCAGTCCAATGGATATAGTCAAAATCAAGTAGGCTCAAAAGGTTATGCCCGCCAATATCAAAACAATTATAGGAGGCAAAACTTCTACAATGGAAAGAAAGTACAATGTACCTTTTGCAATGGTAATCATTTAATTGTCAACTGTTGGAAGAAAAATGGTTATCCACCTCACTTTAATCCAAATTCAATAGGGTAAATGCAGTTTCAGGTTTTGAGGACATAGATCAAGATAAAATAGAATATGAACTATCAAGATATGTCTTACGGATATAATTCATCTCACATTCCTCATCAGTCAAATATGAGTATTGGTTCGAATATGGCTTCTACATCATCTTTTCTTATGCCACATACACTTCAAACTTCTCAAACTGCAACCACAGGGCCTACTGTCAACTCAAATTATTTCACTCCAGAATAGTTAAGTCAAATTTCACAGATAATCCAGTGACAAACTAAATAACATAGCACCAACATACAGGCAAAGAACAATAATTTGGTACACTCATATGCAGTGTCTGCTAGGCTGGAGAAATATAATCAAGTGAATAAAAACATTGAGTCTGACTCAGCTTGTACAGGTATTATGTTTGCCATTTCTAAAGGTACTTGGATAATTGATACTGGTGTTAGCTGTCATATCACTAATTCTGTTGAATTTTTAAAACATGTTACACCTGTTTCTAATTGGCATGAAATGTTACCAAATGATTTGAAATTACCTGCAGTTTGTATCGAAACAATTAAGTTTAGTGCTGTTTTATTTTACATGATGCTCTATGTACCAAATTTCCATTATAATCTTTTGTCTATTACAAAGCTAACCAATACTATACCTTGTGAATTTATTTTCTTATCTGATTCATGTATAATACATGATTTGATAATCAAGAGCAAGATTGGTTCAGCTAGAGTATTTGAGGGTCTGTAATTTGAGTTTTCCTATTTTGTCTGATGAATTTTCAGTATCACATTCAGTTTTTTCTGTTCAATGTAACAGTGAGGAGCTCTGACACTTCATATTAGGTCATCCCTCCAAGAGTAGAATAGACTCTTTGCATAGGACTTATCCTGACATTCATGTACCTTCTAACTTTGTATATCACACTGTGCAAAATCAAAACAAAATAAACTTGCTTCTCCTATTTTTAATTCTGTTACACATTTTCCTTTTGATTTGGTACACATGGACATTTGGGGTCCAACACATATTTCATTGACAGTAACTAGGTACTTTCTCACAATAGTTGATGATCATACTAGATTCACTTGAGCCATAATGATGAAACAGAAATCTGAGGTAGCATAAATAATTAAGAAATTTTATACTATGGTATTAACTCAATTTGATAAAAGAATAAAAAGTATAAGAAGTGATAATGGTCCTGAGTTTAATATGATTTCTTTTTTCTCAAAACATGGTATTTTACATAAAAATTCTTGTGTTAAAACACCTCAACAAAATGAATTAGTGGAGAGGAAACATTAGCATATATTGAAAGTAGCTAGAAGTTTGAAATTACAGAGTGGTTTATCTGTAAGCTTTTAGAATTATTTTACAAGCCATGCTATTTTTCTCATTAACAGAATTCCTACTCCTTTATTACACAATGACAGTCCTTATAAAAAACTCTATGGATTTGATCCTGATTACTGCAATTTAAAACCCTTTGGTTGCTTAGCATTTTTTTCTACATTGGATAGGGATAGACATAAGTTTGTTGAGAGAGCAGACAAAGGTATCTTTTTAGGATTTGAACATGTAATGAAGGGATATAGAATATACAATATCAAAACAAATAATATAATAGTTTCTAGGAATGTGAAATTTCATGAAAACTTTTTTCCTTGTTGTAATCAAGATATTCTTAATTCAGAAATTTTATTTCAACCAGACACTGGTTTAGCAATTCTGCAGAAACAAAATCATGAAAATCAACAAGAAAAAACCAGAAAAAGGGCCATAACAGAAAAAATAGAAGAAAAAGAAAAAGATAACAAAAAAGGCAACTTTCAAAGCAAAAGAAATAAAAAAAAGTCAAGAAAAGAGAATATCAACATAATAAGACACTAATACAGAAAAAGATAAAAAAGGCATTACTACAGAAAAAGAAACAGATATGCTTAGTTATGATAACACTATTACTCCTACTATACAGAGAAGATCTGAAAGATAACATTTTCAACCACAATATTTAAAAGATTACCACCGTTCTTTGTTCAATCTTGGAAATGTACATAGCTATGAAAAGGAGAAACTGTATCATCTATCCACAGTTTTGACTTATGACAGATTGTCACCTGCACATAAAGCTTTTTCATTGGCACTACATACTGATTCAGAATCAAAATAATACACAATTACTTCAAAAGATAAGAATTGGCAACATGCAATGCAAGCAGACCTAGAGGCATTAAGTATTAATGAAAGTTGGGACATTGTGACTTTACCACCTAACAAGATAGCCATAGGATGTAAATGGGTCTACAAGGTCAAGAGAAAGTTAGATGGCATCATTGAAGGATATAAAGCAAGATTAGTGGAAAAGGGATACACACAGAATAATGGAATAGACTACTTGGAGACTTTTTCCCCAGTTGTAAAAATAACAACAATCAGGCTTTTATTGGCTTTGGCAGCAAAAAGGGGATGGTTTTTGGAGCAACTTGACATCAACAATGCCTTTTTACATGGCACTTTGGAGGAAGACATTTTTATGCAAGTACCACAAGGAATTGAAACTTCAGTTCCTAATGGAGTCTGTAAATTAAAAAAATCTCTATACAACCTAAAACAGGCAAGCAGATAATGGAACTCAACCTTAACCAAGGCACTTATTAAGATAGGCTTCACACAATTTGTTGCAGGTCCTTCTTTATTCATTAAAATTTCAGCTGATAACTTTTTGGCTCTAACTATGTATGTTGACGATGTCATTTTAGTAAGTAATAGTAAGGAGTCAATACAGGAAATTAAAGATTACTTAGATAAATGTTTTAGCATGAAGAGTTTAGGAAGATTAAAGTTCATTTTGGGTTTAGAAATAGCGAGAAATGATAAGGGTGTAACTTTATATAAGAGAAAATATACCTTAGATCTCTTAGCAGAGTTTGGTTATTTAAACTGCTGTGAGCAGAAGACGTTTCGGACCAACGCAGTGGCCGCGAGGTACCGGCCCTGTGAGATGGGGCGTGGGGTTTTCGAAAGGAGCAACGCTTGAAGGATGCGCTGCTTGGTGTAAAATGTTGTTTGAAAATGTAATTTTCAAGCTTAATAGACTCGGGATCAGGATGTCTAGCCTATGGTACTCAGAGTCGCCACTCGGATCAGCTCTTCCGGGAAAATTTGGTACAACCTAGATCCGTTAAGCCTAAGCGATACCATAGTTCAGAGATTCGGGTCCAGGATGAGTTACCTATTTCATCGTCATTTGAGTTAACAGTATTCCCCGTTTGGAAACCACACTTATGATATTTTGATTCAATCTAGATGTTTTCGACTTATGTTTTTTTTATTTAGCAAGCATGCAGAAAGTGATAAATAAAGTGCTAGAAAGTAAACACGTAGGAAAGTAAATGCGCCTAGTCTATGGGGGATTAATTACATCATTGAGTTGGGGGTTTTACAAATCAACTAAATACATCGAAATCTAGGGGACACAATCACCTAAAATACATCGAGATCTAACAAATGTTATATTTGATTTCTAAGTGAAAAGTGATACCCGAAGGAAATTAAATCCTAACATACATCTATCCTAAACTACCTGCATCCACAAAGGTTAGCACAAATACAACACATCATAAGTAATTTCAAGTATGTTCGTTTTGATTTTTTGGCAAGACCTGTGTGGTCGAGGTAAAAACAACAGAGATTTCGAAGTTCTTATTTGGTTAAAATTGTTCATTTTTATTTTCAACTATGCTGGTCATTTTTATTAGTGAAAATGCTGCATGTTATATTGTTGGGTCGGTTATCCGGGAACTTGAGTTCCCTTCGTGTAGGTGACCTAGAACAACATTTAGAAACATAATTCTAGGCCGAACATGCATGACATAGCCATCATTTGGGTTAACAATGGTAACAATGTTATCCATATCGTTACCGACTTCCCTGTGAAGGGCGATATCAATATGAATGGCTTGAAGTGCTTCCTTTGCTACTCCAAACTTTAATGAACATATTAATACATTAATAAATCATATATAAATCTTAAATAATTACAATTTAGAGGTTTTTTACCCCCAATGATGCATTTCCAAACTCAGAAGGGTTTCAGCGGATCGTTCCGGGCTCAAATGATTCGAAATGGAGCAAAACAAAGCAAAACTGCATTCTGTCAAGGGAAATGTTGTTAACGACATTACAATGTCATTAACAACATGGGATAATGTTGTTAATGACATCGAAGTTCCAGAACTATAGAAAACACACAGAAACAGCAGAAAACAGCAAAATGAAAATCCGAAACTTCAAACGATCATAACTTTTCTATACTTAACCGATTTGGATGATCTTTATCATTCCAAAAAGCTCAAGATGTTTAGAATATGTCTATTTAAACACAATAATAAAAAATATTTGAAATCATACTGAATTTTTTTGAAAAACAAATTGATGTGCGAAAACGGAAAAAACCGAAAAGAAAATGAAACTTCGAAAAGAAAAGCATATAAATGTAAGCACAAACTCTAAGAACTTAGAAGCTTACCCCGTAGTCATGAATCCACTTTCTTTAAGATCCATGAAGTCCTCCGGGAAGCTCTCCTTGTTTCTTTTTGGTTGGATTTGGTGATTTACCGAAAATCTTTGGAAGAGATCTATTCCTTACCAAAGTAGATGCTTCAGAGGGTGTATTAACCTTCAAGTGCTTGATAAAGATGTTGTAGACTCTCAATTCAAGTCTAAACCTCAAGCATTGCCTAAGTGATCTCTCAAGTTTGCTTAAATTCTCAATATACCTCACTTTACGAAACAAGTGAACTAAACCTCGAACTTGCCTAAATGACTCAAGATAGCCCAAGTTCATGCCCTATCAATGAACTTACACACTCAAGTTTCAGAAACACCAATTCAAAGGGATTAAAAGATGATTACTTGGTTATGAAAAGACTTAAAATGCATTTAAAACACTTAAGAACTAAAAACAACTTCAAAGGAAACTTTTCCCTCAAGATTCCTTCTTTTCTCTTTTTGTTAACAAAAATCTCTGCTAAATTAATGTCTTCCCCCTTCTGGTTCTCCCCTCCTTTGTGTCTGGAACTTAGCTCTTTTAAAGAGAGAGCTCCCTTCAATCCAAAAAAGAAGTCAAAGTTGGATTTTTTCTTTTTCCCATTTTTTCAACTTATTTTTCAATCCCTATGCAAATGTTGGGATTCAAAAGTCTTTGGTAGGGTGTGGCAACTGTGTTTCAAAGAAAAAATCCAAGCAAGTGGGAAAAATTTGATCTTTTGGCTGAAAAAGTTCACAAACTGCAATTCTAGTTCTGCTGTCAATGCAATGTCGTTAACGACATTGCGATGTAACGACATTGCGATGTTGTTTACGACATTGCCAATATAGTTAACGACATTGCTTCTTTGCCTTGGGCTTTTTGTGCTAAAATTGACTAAAAAAGGGTTAAGGCTCAAAGAAACAAAGCAAGCTTCCTTCGGATGAATTCAAGATCTTGTAAAAAGTGAAAAACTAGCAAGGGAAAAATAAATTATAGCTTCATCATCGAACTCGTTAGTCGAGGTGAAATCCCATGCTCATAACTACAAGCCTGTTCTTACACCTATAACAATGGATAAGCAAGATCACATTACCACAACTATATTAGAAGACAACAAATTATATAGGAAGTTGGTTGGAAAGTTATTATACCTCTCAAACACCAGACCTGATATTAGCTTTGCTGTTCAACAACTCTTGCAACATTTAGAAACACCACACCAGTCTCACTTAACTGCAACTTACAGAATTCTAAGATACCTAAAGGGAAATCCAACACAAGGGCTTTTTTAATCAGCAAAGAAAGATTATAAATTGAAAGCTCACACTGATTCTGATTGGGCTACATAATTTGAAAGTAGAAAATCAACAACAGGTTTCTGTATCTTTCTTGGAAATTCACTAATTTCTTGGAAATCTAAGAAAGAAACAACAACTCTCGGAGTTCTTCGAAAGCTGAGTATAGGGCTCTAGCTTCAACCACAGCAGAACTACAATGGATACTTTATCTTCTAAAAGATTTCAAAGTTGATCACAAAGAACCAGCTTTGGTGTTTTGTGACAATACATTAGCCGTTCACATTGCAAAAAATTTAGTTTTCCATGAGAGAATGAAACATCTAGAAATAGATTGTCACTTTGTTCGTGCGAAGCTTCAAGAAAACATCATTCATCTAATGAGTATTTCATCTTCAAATCAAGTAGCAGATATGTTCATAAAGGCTTTACACACTCCAGCTTTTCGAGGACAAGTTACTTGTTTGGGACTGATATCAATTCATTATGTTGTGCTTGAGGGGGGATTTTGATTTACATGTCTATACTCAGTATATAATAGGTATAATTGTATCATAGAATATTATACAACAGATAATAACTCAAGGGCTCTTAAGTAACTTTAGTTGAATAGGTTTGTTATATCTGTTGAGTATTAAAACGGTTTAGATATATGTAAAGTCTCTCTTCTAATTAGTTAGCTAATTCATTCTCTCTCTCCATGCTCTCTTCTCAATTTGACTTGCTGTAAGCTTTGTTTGATTTCAATGGAGTTTGTTTTCTTTTCTCTTTATCTCTCTCTTTCTTGATTCAATCATCTTCAGTAGTTGATATTTTACTTAAAATATAACAGAGGTGCTAATTTAGTGATTAAGACGAACAGAGGTACTAATTTAGTGATTAAGATGGAAGTTATGAACTCTAAAGGTCCCATGCTTGAGACACATCCGGGATGGGTTGAGAATTTTTTTCCCCATTTAGTGTAATTTCAAATGAGATAAAAAATTTATAAAAAATATTTTTTTACTTAAAATAAATTTGTTTCACTTAAGTATAAATTGAAGAAAACAAGACACAAATTTCACATAACCCATTCAATAATGAAAATATGTTGCAACTATATAATAAGCGAAAGCAAATCTAGTGACCAGCTCATATTAAGTTTTGTAGGATATGTTTGATAAACAATAGTTGTTTGTCATTGAGTTATTTAATTGGTCGTAATTTTTTTAACTTAGTAAAAATACACTCGCAGGTCCCTAGACTCACGTATAAGTTTCCTGTTGGTTTGAAAAATTTGTTTCTCTAATTTTTCTTTTTTTAACCAGAAGTTAGACATGTGACGAGCCCGCCTGAACGTTACATGTAAGCTTTTTTTATTGATTTGACCTTTTAAATATTTTGCTTATCTGTCTCTTTCAAACAAGAAAATGACATGGGACGCTTATGAGATTTGCAAATATATTTTTACAAATTTGAGGGTAACTATTGACTATGTATGAGGCCTATAAACAATTATAAGCTAAAGACTTCAAGTGCAGAGATATCAATTTCAAATTTACTCTTAATTTATCAAATATCTGGCAACATTGCTTAACATGTAAGCTAATTGTAGAAAATATAATTTTTTTGTCATGTATAAAGTGTTTAAGGGTATGTTTAAGATTGTTTACCAACTAACATCTCAAAAAGTTGTACTCATCATTCCTTCATTCCTTTATGCATGTTATTCTAGGATTTTAAAAAATTAATAAAAAAAGTATCAATGATTAATTTATCTTTAATTTCATTATATTAAAAATATTTTATTCTTAATTATATGCCTATAATAAATATATGAATAAATTAAAAAAATGGGAAAAATTTATTAAAACTCTGAAATTACATAAAAGATAAATTAAAAAAGCTAAAGACGTTTTTTGTTACTTTCCTAATGCCAATTTATTTTGACGGAACCATTTGAATTAGCGAAGCATTCTCACCGTAAATTACATAGACCGAAAGGAACGATAAACACGAGCTAATTGGAAAAGCAGAAAATTCTTCCAGATCCTCATCGTGAAATTTCCGGCCATCGGAATTTGTCGACAGCCGTGTGCAGGTAATCGGAATCCATTTCTCTATACTATGTTGTTACTAGTTTTTATGATTTCAATTACGAAATAGCATTATACCCTCGTACAGTCGTGATGGAGCAGTCGATTCGTGATATTTTGACCTTGTTTTGTATATTTTGCTCGGAAATGGTTGAACTTTATATATCAAGCCATATTTGTTTTTATTTTTCCAGAATTGAATTTCAGTGACAAATCTTTATTTGAAATTTTTGTTTCAGTTACGTTATCTGTTCGAGATCTCTTTATTTGTTTGATCGAATGCTATTTTTTTGATTAATTTTGGGGAAAACTTGTTATAGTTGAACTGAGAAGCAAGTATGTATAGTGGAGCGTCAAGGAAAGAAAAACCTAGAGGCCGTCAACATGGTTTAACTACACAGAAGAGACAAGAAATTAAGGAAGCATTTGACCTATTTGATACAGATGGCTCTGGTACTGAAACTGCATATTGCTTTTTTGTTTTGACTGGACAACTGGTTTGTTTACTTTTTTCATTTGAAATACTCTGTTGTTGTTCAGGCACAATTGATGCAAAGGAGCTGAATGTTGCCATGAGGTGGGAAATCCTGTGGAATTTGCTTGGATAAAATTTCTTAGCTTCTAAATAAAATTGAATATTGGAATTAATTGCTTTAATTTATCAGGGCACTTGGATTTGAGATGACGGAGGAGGTATCTCTTGTGCACTTATATATTAGCTTGTTCATGTGTTCATTTATCCTGTCACGTACAAGAATGCTCTTTTCCTCACAATGGGAATATTGAATTTTAGCATGTTATAGTTACCCTGCGTTTACATGTTCAACATTCAAACCAGTTTCTTCTAATCAAACAACATATAATTGTATGTTTTGGATTGTATTGGCACAATATTCACAAAACATATCTTTTTCATTAATAGCTGCCTCTTTCTAAAACTTTCAAATAAAGGTTGTCTATCTTCACGCAGAGATTAAATTTCAAAGTACTAAATTAAATGCCATGAGATGGCCAACTTACATATATGAATATTATAATTTATATGCATGTATGCATGTATGAAGTAATAATTTGACTATTGATAAGTGATAAGTTAACTGTTTTATCTTTAAGCTCTTGGAGGCTTTGAGCGCTGAAGCATAAATTATATCCTGTTTTCCCTTTTCTGATTATTGTTCCATTGTTGTTAGCATTTAATAGATTATCCTTCATCTTCTTTCTTGTGCTAATTTTGTAACCCGCAACCAGATAAGTCCCTCTTATTAGTATTCTTGGAATTTTTATTATTGATAGTTTGTTCTCCATCCCATAGACTCTTGCTAGCTCTTTGGAAATTGATCTGTCACAGCTTAAAGTTCTGGACTTTTTTTTCCTATTGCAGCAAATTGAGCAAATGATTGCTGATGTGGACAAAGATGGTAGCGGTGCAATTGATTTTGATGAATTTGTGCACATGATGACAGCCAAGATAGGGGAGAGGGACACGAAAGAGGAGCTCACAAAAGCGTTCCAAGTCATTGACTTGGACAAAAATGTGAACTTTTGATCATTTATCTGCACTTTTGTGTTCTACTTCTTTTTGTTGATGATCTATCTTTTCCTCATCTGGTTGCAGGGAAAGATATCAGTGAATGATATTAAGCAAATAGTAAAGGAGCTAGGTGAGAACTTCAGTGAAAGAGATATTCGAGAAATGGTGGAGGAAGCTGACAGAGACCGTGAGTTATCCTTCTCATAAATTGGATGCTGTTTGTACTTGTATAACTCTTGATAGCATCTTGGTTAAATTCCGCCCTTGATAATTTGGCAATTCTTTGACATTTTTTATTTTTCTGCGAATAAAGTAATTCCTTTTTTCTGATTGCATGCATGTATTAGATACATTTTCTTCTTATTTTGACCATTCTTGTCAAATTAGAATCATTTAACAAAGAGCATGTACACTGTTAGCCAAAATTTGGTATTTTTTTCATTACCTAGTATGAGCTCAATATGAAGGATTGTCTTTACTTAGCCGAATGCCTGGAGGACAAAGATTTGCCAAATTAGAATCTTTTTTATATGTATTGGCACTACCTAGGTTGCTTGTCATCTCTCAGGTTTTTGTTTTCAAGCTCACATTTTGAATTTGGCAATTGTCATGATTCAAATAATATTATTTAATTACCATGGGAGTACCTGCCTGCTAGTGTTGTTTCATATTTAAAGTAAAACTCTGCATTATGTTTTGCTGAAAGTGACAGACATAAGCTAAACTAAGATTCGTGGGGAGTTTGCTCATTAATTTAGAAGAACTTTTAGGTTATTTACCCCATGAACTTGATGTTGATGAAGGTCCTAACTATGTCGACCTAATTGTTATATAATCTGTATTGTAACTGTTTGTAAACTGCTTTAGATCAGCCTTTAGTGTACAACTTATCCATTCTATAATATCACTCTTAAATCATCTCTGTAGCTCTAATTGTAATGAGCTTCAAAGTTTTTACTGTTCCTGGAACTTCTCAGAGCAAGTCCAACCACTTTCCCCATTTTCCATCCCTCAAACCCCATTTTGCAGTATCTACGGTGTTTACTCCAACCATCTTCCTCATTTTCCATTTCCCATATCAAATTCACTTTAAAATAATAATATTTTATTATTAAACCTACAAAAAGAATCACAAAACAAAAACTGAAAATGATAAAAAAGCAAAAAGTATTATTACTTTAATTCGTTCCCCAAAATGGGGAATGAATCATTCCATATATTTGGGGAACCCTGTTTTGGGGTTAAACCATATAGAGAATGGTTGGACTTGACCATTCCTCATATATTTATTCCCCATTTTGGAGAATTCTTCAAAATATGGGAACCATTGGACTTGCCCTCAGCATTTAAAAAATCAGGTGGTCCTCCGGAAAGATGTATCTATGGATTGAATTCTTTGTCGCATGATATATAGATATCATAGTAAGGAAATTGTCTGTTTCATTATTGGATTTACCCTTCTTTGGGTTTATGCATGGTGCTGGCTCATCTAATGTTGCGAATATGTGGGTGTTGGAGATGTGTTAAGAGTAAAAGGGTAGAACGGTAATTTTAGATAAGGAGGTATGAGCTTAGGGTTTTTGGAGGACATATAAAGAGAGTTAAGGCATTGTAGAAGGAAGCTTTTGGTGAATATTGTTATTTGTGGTTCACAAGCAGTGTTTTAAAAAGTGTTAGGCGCTAGGCGGGAGCTAGGCGCAGGCGGGGCCTAGGCGGTGCCTAAGAGGGGACTAGGCGGGGCCTAGGCGGATTCAATTTTTTTATTATTTTAATATTTAATAATATATAATAATTATTATAATATAAATACTAATAGTCTAATACAATAGAATGATAACATTAACAACTCAGTTTAATATATAATAATATAAAAAACATAAAATAATAAAAAATCGGTGCAGTGTTCTTAAAAATCCCGCCTAGGTCCCGATTTTTAAAACATTGCTTTTTATGTTATTTTTTTAATTAAAAAATCGGCGCCTAGGCCGCCTAGGACCGCCTAGGCACCGATTTTTCCATCCTCCGCCTAACACCGCCCGATTTTACAAAATCGCGGCGGTGTTTTAAAAATCCCGCCTAGGCCGATTTTTAAAACACTGTTCACAAGCATTTGGCTTTGTTCTTAGTCTTGCCATTTACTGCTTTATTCTTGTAATTCTCAGGGGGGCATTTAATTTTATGAACTTACAACATGCTGATAGTGTAACAAATTTTCCCCATTTTGTTTTTAGAATTTCTCCATATTTCTTGTTTGTTTCAATTTTCACAACGATTCATGAAATGAACAGATGATGGAGAAGTGAGCATGGATGAGTTCATGAGGATGATGAAAAAGACATCATATGGAGGATACTAAGCTGCATTTCGACTGCCCCGTCACTTTTCGATGGTTTCGGGATAAGATGCTACGATCTATGCTTATAATATATTTGTATAAACAGAATTAAAAGAGTTTCCAGGCGCACATATTGTAAGATAATTCTTAGTTAGTATGTTGACAAATCTAAGTAGACCTTTTCTTCTCATCTGTGTGTTATTGGTGCTTGGCTATGTATGTTTGAGTTGGGTTAATGATTATGCTTAAAGAATATTTTACCTTAATGCTTTTTAAAAGATAATGATGTAAATTTTATCGAGGGTTTGATCCAACAACAAATGAAAGATTGAGAATAGCTCTAACTTTAGGGCTTTAGCTAAAAATGTCTCGTATTTTTTAAAAAACTTAATTTTCAGTTATAATTCGAAACAATATTACTTTTAATTATACATAGTAATTAGCAGTGTTAGGCTCTCTTTGGGAGCGCATTCTTGGAAAATTTTTAACGAAAAGAACGTAAAGGGTGAGAAAGTGAGGGGTAGAATTTTAAAGGAGTGGAATAGTTTAAAAATTAATGTATTTGATAAGAAGAGATAAGTTTATAAAAGAAATACAAGTGTGAAAATTAGATATCTTTTGAACTTAACAAATTCATACATAAATTTAAATAAGGAGGTTAAAATTGTACATTGCATTCTACTGAAAATTAGAGTAAGCTTGCTCCTCTTCCATCCAACCAAATATTAAACATTCATCAAAACTAAAAGTTGTTTCCTCCACTTTCCCTTCCCACCAAATGCATCCTCCCAAACAAACCCTAATTGAATTGATATTGCAGTAATGGCGGGAAACAGAGAGAGAGCTCTCTTTTTTTGTAAGAAAGAAAAGCATAGCTAGAATTTTTAAGTGTATGATTGGTCATTTATTTGCGTTATATTCAATGACTTTTTCTATGTGATTGCTCGGTGTCCAAAATTTTCCAAATTTCTCACCATTCACAATTCACATCCCTCCATTCAATGTGTTGCCCATTCAATTCGAAAGCCGATTGCTTGCTCCATTTGTTACCTCGCTGCAAAAACGCCATTCATCTCAGGTGCTTCAAGTCTCTTCTTGTAGTTCACGGCTTATTTCAACACAAGGGTTTGCTTCACCAGCTTTTGAAATCTTGTTTCAGTTTGGGTGCTGTGAATATAGCTCTCTCAACCTTCAATTCGATCAGAAAACCAAGTTGTTTCCTGCAGAATCTGGTAATTAGAGAGCTTAGCAAATTAGGGTTTCACGAGCAGGTCTTATCCGCGTATTCAAACTCGCGAGCTCTAAACTGCCCATCTGATGATTTCACTTTTCCTTTCGTTATTAAGGCGTGTTCAAATCTCGGTAATTTTGGGATTCTGAAATCGATTCATTGTGTTGTTTTGAGAAAAGGATTTGATCAGAATGTATACATCCAGACTGCTCTTATCGACTTTTATGCTAAGAATGGCTGTCTACACATTGCACGCAAACTGATCGACGAAATTCCCCAACCAGATTTGGTTTCTTACAACGCTTTACTTTCTGGTTATTCTAATCATGGGTATGATTACGAAGCCTTTGGGGTTATCAAGGATATATTCTCAGCAGGTTTAAAGCCGAATTTGAGCACTTTCGCCAGTCTAATACCAGTGTGCACTCGTTTAGGATGTGTAGGAATCGGAAGGTCTATCCATGGTTTTTCTGTGAAATCCGGATTTCTTGTCAATGATTTTCTTGTTCCTGCTTTAATCTCTATGTATAGCAGTGATCAAAATCTATCTGCTGCTAGAAAACTGTTTGATCTTGCAGACGATAAGAGCATTTCTGTTTGGAATGCTATGATATCGGCTTTCACCCAAAATCAAATGCCTTTTGAAGCACTAGAGATATTTCAGAAGATGCAATATTCTGAAATGCAGCCTAATTTTGTCACTTTCGTGTCAATTATTCCTTCTTGCTGTAGTTTCTGGTTCGGCGATTCGTTTCATGCTTTTGTTATAAAGCATGGACTCGAAAACCATGTTTCGGTATTAACTGCTCTTTTGTCTATGTATGCCAAGCTCGGCGATATCTGTAAATGTCAATTTCTTTTCGGTTCGATGCCTAAGAGGAGCCTCTTATCGTGGAATGCATTGATTTCGGGATTCGTTCATGCTGGACTGATGAATTCCAGTTTTACCGCTTTTTCCAATATGCAATCAGTGGGATTCAAACCAGATTCGGTATCGATTATTAGCATTCTATCTGCTTGCTCGAAATTCAAGGCGTTATTGATCGGCAAATCTATTCATGGATACAGCATTAGAAAGGGAATTATCTCAGACATTAATGTATCAAATTCCCTGATTTCATTTTACTCTGCTTGCAACAATATTTTCTCTTCTTATAAGGTGTTCGTCAAAATGGAAACTCGAGATTCCGTGTCGTGGAACACTTTAATTTCCGGGTTTGTACGAATCGGGGAGTTTCGAAAGGCGGTTGAACTAATTCGTCAGCAACAATGGAATTTTGCATTTGATATGGTCACATTGTTAAGCATTATCCCTATGTTTTCTGATAGTTCTTATTTAGGTCAAGGAATGGCTCTTCATAGTTATGCTATCAAAACCGGGGTTTTCCCCGACGTTTCTTTAGCCAACGCGCTAATTAGCATGTATTTTCGGTGTGGAAATCTAAATTCTGGGAGATTACTTTTTGAAGAAATCCCGGAAAAATCTGTAGTGTCGTGGAATGCTTTGATTGGCGGCTATCGACTTTTCGACCTTTCGAGCGAGGTTTTGGCTTCGTTTAAATCAATGATTAATGAGAAAGAGAAGCCGAATTCCGTAACTTTGCTAAATCTCTTGCCTTTATGCTGCTGCCAACTGCAGGGTAAGTCAATTCATGGGTTTTCAATAAAATCCGAAATTTCACACGAAACTCCGATTCTTACATCTTTAATATCGATGTATTCGAGATTTTCCAATATCAATTACCCTCTCTTGCTATTCGATAAGAGTAATAAGAGCGATATATCTTTGTGGAATGCCATGATTTCCGTGCTTATCCAAGCAAACAACGTTGAAAACGCGGTTTCCCTATTCATTGATTCGCTTCGATTTGGTTTAAAACCGGACTATGTAACGATCATAAGTTTAGTTTCGGCTTTTGCTCAACTAGGCAGCTTGAAACTCGTAATGGCCTTTGTGATACGCAAAGGGTTCGACAAAGAAGTAAGCGTCAGCAATGCGCTTATAGATTTATACGCTAAAAGTGGAAAAATTTCAGTTTCTAGAAAGATTTTCGATGGGTTAACCGGAAAAGATTCCGTGTCATGGAATTCGATGCTAAATGGGTATTGTTTACATGGAGATGGAAAAGAATCTTTCGAAATTTTCTCGAAAATGCAATTGGCTGGAATTAAACCGAACGAGATAACTTATTTAAGCATTTTATCGGGTTGTAGCCATTCGGGTTTAGTCAATCAAGCTTTGATGGAATTCAAATCAATGGCCGAAAAAGGCGTAATCCCGAAAAGCGAACATTTTAGCTGTATTGTTGATCTCCTAGGAAGAACCGGTCTAGTAAAAGAAGCTTATGAAATTGTTGAAAAATTGCCTTTTAGACCTTCAATTAGTTTGCTTGAATCCCTTTTGGGCGCTTGTAAAATCCACGGCGATGTTCAAATCGGGGAGAAAGTGGGCCGAATTATAATCGGAATGGATCCCGAAAATCCCGGGCCTTATGTGATGCTTTCTCATATATATGCGGGGGCCGGAAGGTGGGCTGATGCTGATAGAATGAGGTCTATTCTAGAAGCAAGACATTTAAGGAAAGTGCCCGGTTTTAGCTTTCTAAATGTGGGATGCCCCGGCTAATTCTGAGGCTGATCCTGCCGAAATCATCGTTGATTTTTCTTGGCGGAGTGCTATAATGTATGTCGCTTAATGTGTCATTTATCGCGTGGAATATATTAAAAATTTTGGTATGTGTATAAAAGGTGTACATTTGAGGAATTTGTATCGGAGATATTCTCAATAGGACCATATTATTTAATGTGCGTGCCAAGTTGTACTCCATTTATATAAAAAATTATAGGATCCTGGGTTTGAGTCATTGTTAAATTTGTTATCCAGATTTGACCCTCTAATTCTAGAGTATTGTATTAATTTGATTTTATGTATACAATTTATATATTATTATTTAAATTTGAGAATTTGTATCAAACTATTTATTTATTTATTTATTATAATAATGATAATGTCATGGACCCTAAGAAATATATTGGATGCCAATTGCTAGATTACAGCTAATTGTAAGGACCGATTTTCTTTTTATATCCTTTTTGACAAAATTTTTGTCATCCTTTAAAATATAGATTTGGAATCAATATATACTGCCAAAGGAATTAATGCAATTAATGAATTGTAAAAACAGAGAAACAGGAACAAAATGTTTGATTGAATTTAGAAAAAATGCAGTAAAGGAACCTACATAGACTCGAACATCAACTAGTACATAACACACGACACGACACGACGTACATAAATAAAACGAGGCAACAATAACCATATCATGAATTTCCTCTCGGATATCCTTCAATCATACAATATTTGCCACTTTTGATTAGGTTGTGCGTTAGGAGAATAAACTACAATCTTCTCCTGGCTTGGATCAGCACCCGCAACATCCAAAACTAAATTAAATCTTTCAATTAAAAGGGTACTTTCTTTAGTGAGCACCCATCGTTCCGAACTTGGCGCAAGTCCACAAGTCGTAATCAAAACTCTCATATTAGAAAGATTATCAAAACTAGGACAACCATCAGACCTTTCTCTAGGCCTTATGCTACCGTCGGGATAAATAAGCCATTTTCGCAAAGCTTCCCTAATTCCACAATCTCCTAGCCATACTTCAATCATTCAACGTAAGTAGCATTCCAACTATTTGTGCAGTGGGTATTGGCTTGTCATGATCGAGACGCCATGTTTGGTAAGTTGAGAATATGTTTGCCTCCAAGGTTAGTGGAGTCAAAGGCCTTCCGGATATGGCAGATAGAACTAACCCGCTTCCTGGATGAACAATTTGTCGATCATTTACTTGCCAAGTGATTGATTTTTTGCAAGGAATATTACAAGAATCCGGCTGCACCAGTGAACCTTGTCTATATTTTCTTCACTCGAATTGTTCCATCTTCGTGTAGTGCAAAATTTCGGCTGAGATGATCAATTGGTTCTTCATTTAGCAAGTATCTTCAACTATTTGCATTAGCACAAAGTCCATTAGGACCATTTATTCTGAAGGATCGGATGATAGCATCTCCACCCACAGTTTTTAAAAGCGATGGAAATTCACCTTTAATCGAGTAGTTGGTGTGGATGTTAGACACCGCTTCATTAAACAATAAGCATAAAGTTGCTATTAACACAAACACTAATTCCATCTTCTTCTATAACTTAATGTCCTCCTGCATATTACATCCAAAATTTATTCATCAGAAATTGCTAAACAAAGTCACCATTATTAAAGACATGAATGATTACCTAGTTATAAAACAGCTTAATTATGTTTGTGGAGACAAAACATAAACAACCTTAATTATTTATAGACTCTACAGATTGAATTTCAATTGATTTATTATTTAATTAATATTAATATCATTATTAAATTGTCAATTATTGTTTGCCAGCCAGCTAAACATCTGCCCTACTAATGACTATAATACTATTCAAATGTGATATATGAAACTTGATCTTAATACATTTTTTTTATCTTCAATTAACTTTTATAATATTAATTTACATTATACCAGGTATAATGACATGATCAGAAATCTGAATTCAAATGTGAAATATGAAACTTGGTATTGATAGCTTCTTTATATTCAATTGTTTGAATATTTTATAATATTATTCGTTATAATGACTGTTATACCGGATATAATTACCATTATACCTGGTATAATAACCATATATTATTCAAATGCGAAATCTGAAACTAGATTTTAATACTTTCTTCATCTCCAATGATTTAAATATTCTTTGAATTGTTATAGTGATCATTATACCAGGTATAATACTCATTATACAAGGTATAAAACTCATTATACTAAGTAGATGACTTAATCTGCATCTGGACGAATTCTGAAATAGATCTTAATATATTATCTTCATATCCAATGATTTGAAAAATCTATAATACAATTCATTCAAAAAACTTACAGATTTGTCAACAATCAAACCACAAAAACATCATATACGAGAAACTTGAAATCACGAGTTCAAACTCCTTAAATTTACCAAAATAACAATCCCCTCCATTGAAAAGTGAAAAAACCATAGCAAATACAAAAGCACAAGAAAAAGAAGAGATTTAAACACAACTGAAATTGTTAGAAAAGAGAAACAAGGTCAAAAAACACAAAACTCAATCTGGAAAAAAAGAACAAAAACAAAAAAAAAAACTCAATCGCGATCTAAAATAAAAAAACTCAATCGCAAATCAAAATTTGAAACTCAAATCGTGATCCAAATTAGAAAACTCAATCGCAATCCAAATTGGTTTACTCAAAATCGTGATCCAAAATCCAGAAAAAAAGAAACAAGATGAAAAATAATTAGAAAATAACAAATCAAACACTCATACAATAAGAACAAACTCAATGAAATAAAAAATTGTTGAAAAATCATGATCGAACTGATGAAATAGAATCAGATAAAAACACCGCAAATCGTGATTTGATAAAGATCGTGAGTCGAAGAGAGAGAAAGAGCAT
>CATIWQ010025637.1:0-13365 GCA_949673415.1 Euphorbia schlechtendalii
CTCAACTCGATGAGAGCACACAGGACGGAACATCACATAGGGTCGTTATCCTTCCCCGCTCATTAAAACCCCTCACCTTGTATTCATTAATTCGTTGAAACAAAATTTACATAAATAATCTCAAGGTGAGATCGAAAGACATCGTTAGTTTCACCCTAGTAAATGATTTGGATTTGAAATGATATCAGATATCAAAAAATTCAGACGGGATGTCCTACACTTTAAAATAAAATCAGCAAAAATAGATACAATATTACATCAAAAACATTGAACACGCTCAAAATCTGGTTGTTGATTACATCTTTCCAGTTATCTGTACATTTTATAAATTAGGACGATACCTTTCGGATGTCAACATTCATTTTACAGCTGTAATTTTTCTTTCCATATTAGATGGCTGTAATAATATTTTCGAAGTTAGGTGTCGCCGTTGAGAGAGCACCGAGACTGGTAAACAAACCCTCAATTTAATTGTTCTTTATATTTTATATTTGAATATTGGGTGTAACCAACTCAACTGCTAATTCTTCAATACTTGAACTGGTCTAAAATGATATCCTTTGACTTAAAATTTGAACTATAATTACAAATTTTAGGAATGAGTAAACTTGAGCACGAGCCGTTGACCCGCGAGACTTGTCCATGATCGATTTTCATGGGATGGGCTTGGATAAGGTGATTGGAGATTAGGCCCGACCTGGCCCTAGCCCGAAGCGACCGAAATAAAATATATGTTGGGCTTGGTTTTAATAATAAAACCCAAGCCCGGCCCGTCCGGCCTGAAATAATAATTATTATGTTAAAAATATATATTTATTTTATACATTCAAAGTAAAAAAAATTACATGGTTGAAAATTTTCTTTTTTTTTTTGCTAAAGTTTAACATTTAAACTCAATTTTGTGACTTATACTACAAATATATTTGAAATTATTTTTTCACAATTATTTTTTAGTAATAAATATTAAGTTTTTTTTATTTGAAAAAATTAATAGTTAAGCCCGCAGACCGGGTTTGGTTTTGATTATTTTATTAAAGGCCTGGCCCGACCTAAACCCAATGTATTTTTTCATGGGTTTGGGCCGGGCTTGGGCTATTCATTATTTAGCTAGGCCCGATAAAGCCCGGCCTTAACCTGGCCCAGCCCATGCCCAGGTCTATGTATGAGCTATGATGATTTTATTTTTAATAATTTTAATTTTATTTTATTTCTTATCACCATTTGATAATCATCACATCATTAATTCAATGATAATAAGTAAAAATGTAACAAAGACTTTGTTTTAATTTCATAGAATTTGATTAAAATTTCATTACTGTACAACATATGGACAAAATTTTCTTTGAATATCCAAATTCTAAGTCAAATAATCTCGTCAACTAAAGCTTAAGCATCAATTTTTTATAAACTAAACCATCCATTAACACTAATAGTTTATTTCTTAAAAACCGCGTCAAGCCTTTTCATTGTTTAATCCTATTAAATTCATATTATTTTATTGGATTTTTTCTAAGTTCATATATTGCCTTTACAACTATGTGATTATTGGTGTGAAATTTGATAAAATGGTTATAAAATACAAAATAATGATAATTTTGTGAAAAATAAAATTGATTTTTTCTCATGTTTACTTTATTTATTAATAAAAAAAAACTTTATCCTTACTTGCTGGTATGAATTTAGTACAATAGTAAAAGTCTGAAAAATAATGGTTACATCTTATTTACCTAATTTGCGAGTGTGATGTTCATCTTCGATGTTTCATTAAATGAATTTAATTTTTTAGAGGCTGGGTTTATTTGGGCTAAGTTTGGAATTTGAGTTGAACATTCTAAATAAAAAGGCAAGCCCATTTTCATCAAAATCAGCTTAATTCAACCATGAACATGTTAGCATATAATTATTGTATACGATAACACAATTTATAGAAATTATGTTAGATGCTTTTGTTTGCGAGGGAAGATTAAAAAAGGCTATCTAGCATGTAAACCGACAACACATAAAATTTATTGCCATGTCTGTTTTCAACACATAATATTTATTTCTTTTTACGTTATGTTTTTTACAAATGCGCGAGGGATGAAGGAAAACATAAATTTAAAGTACAATTTTTTTTTATTTAGAGGCAACTTGGGGTTATTAACATACAATCAACAAAAATTTGCATAAATGCAGCTCTTTTCCAAGACTTACTATTTCAATAAAGTTAACAAAAAAGTTCATCCATGTAAAAAGCTTTTGTGTGTTTATTGATTAAAACGACAGATTATTCAACACGAAAGGGGGCGTGACGTGATACTCATACATCTTTAAAGCTTTAATAAGAATTAGGGATGGTAATAGACCGAATCTAGATCTGATCTGAACCCATATTTTCATCATTTCAAGGCTGGCGCAAGGTAGATGATGTTTGTGTCAACCTTGAAATGATGGAAATATGGGTCCAGATCAGACCCAGATCTGGTCCATTGCCATCCCTAATAAGAACTGTAATTGCTTAAAATTATATTTAAAAGTGAAAAATGACTATAATGATCTAATGAGGAGGCTAAGGTTTGAAAGTTGCTATGGGCGTGCTCAATTGAAATGGGGTAATGTTAGTATTTAAAAGTTAGATCAAATGCATGATGTCATTTTTAACTTTTAAAATTTATAATCAACCCTCTTAATTTGGTAAAAATGAACGACTTAATCCTCTTAATAACACGTTTCAAAATTTGGTTTGTTCAATTTTTCAAAGATATAATTTTTTGATTTTTCTCTCTCTATTCAGAAGTTGACATGTGACATTGAGGGGCAAACTGATACATATGCCAAGTTGAGGGGGTTGATAGAAATTTTTGAAAGTTTAAAACGACATAAGACTTTTGTTGTAAAGTTGAGGGGGCTAACTGAAACTTTTGAAAGTTTAAAGTGACTTCAAACTTTTATTACCAAGTTGAAGAACTCTTAATTGCATTTGGCGTAAAAGTTTATATGCATCGTGCACTATACATCATCCCAGTTTTAAAATCATCCAGCGGAATTTCTAAATTTGACCATCATGTTAATTTTAATTGGCTACCTAATGTTTTGATGGCTGGATCTAGCTACCTGTGAGAGCTGGCTCTCAAAGAGGCTCAACCTAGCCAAACTATTGAGTTACTACATTTTCCAGTGATTAAGATATATCACTTGGAAAACTACATTCTCGCGGGTGTATGGTATATTTGGTTTTAATTTTACGCAATCTGTTATATTTTTTTTTTGTACTTTTAATTCATAATACATATAATAATATTAATAAAAATTCAACAATACAAAATCTGGAAAAGTTACAAATTGCGTAAAAAATGAACTAAATAAGTATTGATCGGACAACATAACCAAATATAAAATAGATAACATATATACCATGAACTAAGAGTGTATAACAAGTAACCTAGAAAGAATTCCTTGCCAAATGGCCCCTCGAATGTGAAAAGAATAGTTACGTGAGTGTTGGTTGGTAAACACGAACCAGTCTCAAAGTCGTAAGCTAACATTGAAAAGGTTCATTTGGAAAACATTAAAATAAGGATAGGACACGAGCGGACGGGAAACATATAAACCCAACCCAATGCCCAAACACCACCATAATTCGCGTGTGCGAGCCATAGGCCACTAATCCAATCCAAAACAAAAGCAAAAAAATACAAATGGCAGATTCCTTGTCACAACTGACACGTTCAAAATCGCCAATGGCTTCTCTCACTGCCGCCGCCTCCTCTGCTCGCCTCCTCCCCGCCGCCTCTCATGCTCGGGTTGCTGCTCGCTCATCTTCTTCTCTCTCTCCTCTGTCTCTCGCTTCCACTTCTTCTTACTCTTTTTCTCCTCTCAGTCTAAGACGTTTCCGATCTTCTCCTCTTGCTCCTCATGTCTTCAGAAATCAGGTATCGATCTCATTGTTCAATGCTTGTTTAGGAATTTAACGTCAGTAGCTGCGATTGTTTATCTGATGAATGTGGTTCTGTGTTGAGCGTAGTTTGGTTCATCGATGAGCACGATAGCTGCTGCTTCGGATCCTGCTCAGCTGAAGAGTGCGAAAGAGGATGTTAAAGAGCTTCTTAAGTCTACGTTCTGTCATCCTATTCTGGTACTTAAACTTTCTTACTGTTGGGAAGTTGATACATATAGTCATATTTTCGAGCATTCTCATTTTGATTATGTCGACACGCTCAGTAATTTCGATACCTGGGTTCAATTAGAGGCTGGTAGTCTGATGAGAACATTCAAATGTATAATTACTCAAATAGGAAGTTTCTATATAATAACGTCGTCCTCTTAAGGTAATTGCCTAGTTGAAATGGACGCTTAGTTAGAGAATTGAGCTATATTGCTTATTGAATGAAATGATTTGTTTTATTTTCTGAAATGATTTGTTTTATTTTATCCGCAATGGTGATAATCATTTTGTACCTCCAAGAACCGTAACTTTGGTTTCTTACGAGTTGTTGCAACAGGTAGCTGGTGTTTCACTGCTTGAGAACATTTGTGGTTTCAATTACATATTGGATTGATTTTTTTTTCATTTATAGGTTCGCCTTGGATGGCATGATGCTGGAACTTATAACAAGAACATTCAGGAGTGGCCAAAAAGAGGTGGAGCTAACGGAAGTCTTAGATTTGAAATCGAGCTGAAACATGGAGCCAATGCAGGTTATTATTTTACAGTTTTTATTAGCATAGCTAGGTTTCTGTTACTTGTTTTGTTATAAGCTGGAATTTCAGGTCTGGTAAATGCATTAAAGCTTCTCCAGCCTATCAAGGACAAGTATTCCGGTGTGACATATGCTGATTTGTTCCAGTTGGCCAGTGCTACTGCCATAGAGGTCTTGCTTTCTCCCACATGAAACTGGATGGTGTTTTGATTGATTGTTGAAACATGCTATTGACTGTCAACTTTGTGTTTTTAGGAAGCTGGGGGCCCCAAAATTCCTATGAAGTATGGTCGTGTGGATGTTTCATCACCCGAGGAATGTCCTGAAGAAGGAAGGCTGCCTAGTAAGTGCACTTTTTAATAATTGTTCTGTATTGAAGTTGGGCTTTCCTATTTCTTGTATCATGTGAAAATGCAGATTTACTTGAACTGCTCTGCTGATTGATTTCTCAAATGAAGAAACATTAGAGCTTAGAAGTATATTGTTTTTCTTTTTCCTGTCCATGAAAGAAGTCATATTTGGAGTCATGTTTACATACGGTGATACCATAAACAGACCAGGGACCATGTTAACATGCTTAATTTTAGTAGTCCCTTTTACTTTGTGGTGGCTTCTGATAAGAACCTGAAGTATCTACATTATTCCATTCAATAAATATTATAGTACGGTATAGCAACTTTGGTATTAATTCTTAGAGCCATTATGCTTCAAACTTCTCTTCGCGATATGCAATATATTTTGAAAAAGAAGCTTGACATCTGTCATCATACTCTAAGTCAGTCTCTTGTCACTCAAGATGCTTGTCCTGCTGTCCTTGTCATGCTATATTTTGTCATCTTCTATAGTATGTGTTAACTTGTTCACAAAATTCTCAGGAGTATGACGCCTCAAACTGTTCCTGCGAATATCTAACCAATTTTGGAACATATGACTGAATTGTGTGACTGTCATCCATTTTGAATCATTCACTTATTATTTAATTTAAGACGTTTGTCCTGTTGTCCATGTCATGGTGTACATGGGTTATTTTCATGATCATCTACAGTATTGTTTTGAATTTTCTTTCGTATTGTAAGATCTACCAGTTCATCTTTCATTAGTGTATGAAGTAGGCTGTTAGCCTGTAACCCTATTCTCATTAGCTCTTGATTTTAATTTTTACTCAGTCACAAAAATGTAGTCCACTTAAACATATTAAGTGGTTTAAAATAATATAGTCAATATGTTCGAGGACAAAGTCCTACACATTACTTACCTTTCTTTTATCCCTCAAGCTTTATACTACTAGTCAATTTATTGTTCCAAGTAATATTTAATGCATTTCACATAGATTTTGTGATAAAAATGCACATTGAGCAGTATCATCTTAAGAAACAAAAAATTTAACAACAGTTTAAAAATAGAAATTGGTCGGGGTACACCAGAATAGAAACATGGACGTTTTTTTGGGACGGGGGGAGTTTTTTATTTGAGATTTTCATTATATGTTGTTCCCTATATGTGATATGCCTTCTCCTACTGAATTGAATTTACATATTAAGGCTGAGATTTTCTGACCAGTGTGTTTACCTTTACTTTTGTTTTAACAGAAGCTTCTTGTAAACATCATTTAATTCAGTTTAATTTTTATTTTGAAATACTTGTTGAATTCTTAGGTGCTGGGCCTCCTAAACCTGCAGATCATTTAAGAGAAGTTTTCTTTAGGATGGGATTAGATGACAAGGTATCATTAACTGTAAATGCACTCTTTGGTTTAGTTGTTTCATTGTGCTTTTAGGTTGCTGCTGAAAGCTTTTTCTTGCAGGACATAGTTGCATTATCTGGTGCTCACACCTTGGGAAGGTCCAGACCAGATCGTAGTGGTTGGGGAAAACCAGAGACCAAGTATACGGTATGAAATCCTATTCACTAATAAATCTGCTTTATTCAGACTTGCAAGGATTTGACAAGTTAATGGCATCTGACTAATTGTGCTTTATCATACAAAATGCAAACAATAATTTTAGGCTTTAGCTATTATGAATTTGCTAGTGCACCCCTACAGATCCATTTAAGGTTTTTACTCTCTAGGACACTTGAACTTCTCTGCCCTCTTGTTTAATCAGTTTTGTTCTTAACTATCTTGAATTCTCACTCTGCCTGCATGTGAACAAAAATTGAAAAGAATAACGGATTTAGACTCGGGTAGTGAAGGCTAACTGTGTAATATCCTTCTATGCACAAGACGTACTTCGAGGAAATTATCTAATATTTATATTATAATGATGAATTGGTTTCTCTCATGCATTATTATATTGGTTTCTAGCACCTTTAAACCATTTTCAAATGCTATTGTTTAAGAATTTCCTAAGAATGAACAATGTGTAGAACATGTTGTCTGACTTGCTTAATCTTCATAACAGAGAAATGGGCCAGGAGCACCAGGAGGACAATCTTGGACACCAGAGTGGCTTAAGTTTGACAATTCATACTTTAAGGTTTGTGGCGAGATAGTTTAATAATCACAAGGAAATAATTTTTGGGTTGAGGATGAAAAGTGATCATTTATTCCTGCTGAATTTGATCAAACTGTACAGGAAATAAAAGAAAAGAGGGATGAAGACCTGCTTGTATTACCAACTGATGCTGCTCTTTTTGAAGATCCTTCATTCAAGGTATGTTAGTTTCTACGTAAATGGCTAACATAGTAGAATAGGATGTTTTTTTGGCTGAGCTAAAGAAAATTTGTAGGTCTATGCTGAGAAATATGCTGCAGATCAGGATGCATTCTTCAAGGATTATGCTGAATCCCATGCCAAGCTCAGCAATGCTGGGGCTAAATTTGATCCTCCTGAGGTTTGTTAAAACTCATCAGAAGAAATTATCTTTAGATGCTAGATTTATGCTCCTCTGGTGACTCCATAATTCATCTTCAATTGTTTTTTACCATAGCGCTGAATATTTTGAAAGTATCTCTGTGAAGTTCTAACCAAGAATGCATAACTGAGTATGTTGTATGATAATTGTGGATGTCTGATACAAATAATACCATTCATTCTTTAAAGGTAGTTCGTGACAAAACAAATGTAATCTGAGATTCTGAATATTAATTTATTGAATCTTTATGGCGTTCAGCTCTTATACAGTTCATTGACGTCAGTTTAGCTTTGTTGTACAAATGCATGACTATTATATTTTTCCACTTTTGATCGACTCTTCACAGATTTCCTTAGTTACTTTGGATGTAATAGAATGGGACGAAATTGGTTACTTGAGAAACTGATTGATGACTTTGATGATCAGGGCATTTCGCTAGATACTGTTGTTGGAGAGAAGTTTGTTGCAGCCAAGTACTCTACTGGAAAGGTTGAGACAATTGTTTCCTTATACTTCTCTTATAAAATGCTTTGTTTTTCTTGGTAGAATGAAACACTTCAGTGGAAGAAACTGAATTTCCACAAAATTTTCATTTTTTCACTTTCATGGTTCCCTGCAGGATTAAGAAACAAGTTTCCTGTTTTCTAGTGCCGTGTCTTTTTAATAATACAAGAGGAAGCTTTTTGCAACCCTATGAAATGACAACTAAAATATGGAAGTCTAACTGAGGAAGAAAGGAATAAAATTCAATAAGAATTACCTATTTGAATTGCAGAGACAATTGTCAGATGCTATGAAGCAGAAGATAAGATCAGAGTATGAAGCAGTCGGTGGAAGCCCAGATAAGCCTCTACAGTCTAACTATTTTCTGAATATCATAATTTTCATAGCTGTTTTAGCACTTTTGACATCCCTCCTTGGAAATTGAGTTTTCTAAGAATTTTCCGAAATTTGTACCAGTCCATGCTGATATTGCATTTGTCGAGCAATTGATTGATAAAAGAACACATGTTTTCTTTTGTTATCTGAGAATTTTGTGATACACCTATGACTGTCTACAATTTGTCTTCTCAACATTGATAGAGTCCCATAGGCAAATGCAAATGTGTTTGCATAGTGTCGAAACTTGAAACACATCGATTTCACCTACCTTTTTTAATTTGCCTAAAAATTAAAGTGGCTTTTGCAATGTAGTTTAGATATATATGTTCAATGCAATTTTTTCGAGTCCATGAATCGCATCTCGAAGTATGATTGCGGTTTATAATGCTAACCTTTTGCAATTTATTGGAGTTGTAGATAAAGGTAGTAGGTTGTTTAAATGATGCTTAGTATGAGGTAGCATGCAGGTAATAATATATCCAGCGAGGCAGATTCCAGATTGATACCTTTTTTATTCACATTTTCTTTTAGATTATCTAATCTTGGATGACTGTAATATTTATCTTAATGGGATTAAACTGTATTTTTGGCAGGATTAATTTTGATCTAAACAGTGTGAAATGAGATTTGTATTCTTAACGTTAAAGAGTAGGGTGCATAGGTTGATGTATGTGATTGTTTTTATAGTGGAAATTACTTCTTGTTTGGATGGAAGTCGAACTGTGATGCTTTCCATTTGTATCCGTGGAACAAAAACAGTTGAAGTACAAAGCTGTGACTGTGACTAGTTTGGATATATAAGCGCATATTAACTTTGCAGCTAAGTAATACATCTTTTTTTTTCTTTGGCCAGATTTAGTTTAACTTATGAATTGTCTTCACAAACAGTAAGTTTGAACTAGGTTAGGAGACTCCATAGTACAATATGCATAGGCCGAAGGATTATCTGGCATAAAAGTTGACATGTGATTAACGGTGATTATATAAAATATTTTTTATAATCATTTATCAAGGTAGGGTTTATAATTTTGCTCTTGAAGAATAGAAAGGAAGCTTATCTTGTCAATGATTCAATTTGTAATCAACACTGAACATTTTATTGCAAAGTATATCTCGATTTTATTATTCAAAAAGAAGTTTCATTATTATGTTACATCAATCACTATTAAGATCATGGTTGTGTCATCCAGACTAATAATCTATAGGCTTGGTGTATTCTTTTCTACTCTTCAATACTAATTCATGATTCGGCATGTATATAATGAAAACTTCATTCTCGATTCTACGAGAATTTATAATGCAAATCACGCTTTTGATGAGTTTGAATATACATTAATCGAATCGCAAAAGTCTGATGTCCCAATCCCCCGGGTTTCATCCATTAAATAATATTTAATTACTTCAAAAGTGTCTTTTAAATTAATGGGAAGGTAATCATGACTCGTTTTACTCTACAGAAAGGGACAGGTGAACTGTTTTTAGTAGAAGCAATAAGTTGTGGAAAAACATTCAATTGGCTAAAGATAATTTTTTCAACCAACTTATCATACAAGTTGTGGATGCTTTGAATACTCATTCTAATTTTGCTTCTCCCATTCCCATATGTGTATGGACCTCATTAGTCATTTTTCACATTTCAACTTAGCTTATGTGTTCACATATGTTTATAAAGCAACACATTGAAGAACGTGTTGAGGGATTTGGCGTTAAACGAAGAATAACTTTTTGTATCGTGGGAGTAAATAAGAGCAAATTTAACCCTTTACCCCACTTTGATGAGTATGATTCCAAAGTGGCAGTCACAAGAAACAGATAAATTGGGCGTAAGACTTTTGTGGCAAATGAGCAGCTTTAGCACATTGAAAGTGAAATTCCAGACCAGAAAATGCAATAAACTTTGTTACCCTTAAAAACTGAAAAGCAATAAAGAGGGTAATGATAACTCTGCTGCAATTCTTGAAGCACATGGGAGACTTTCATAATAATGACTCCTTGCTTTCATCATTGCTTTGGTAGCTTTTGTTTCGTATACGTGGAACCGGAAAAAAATCCTCCGTCCCTAAACTGTGTTCTCATGCCCGTCCCCCCAATAAAAAAATATCACGTGTCTACTTTTATTATATTTTAATAATTATTAATTTCTTTCTCCTACTTTTTTAATTAAAATATAATACAAGTTGACATGTGATATTTTTTTATTGGGAAGATAGGTATGAGGACACCATTTGCACCGTGGAACCCCATTTCATATTTACACTATTCGTATCCTTTTTGCAGCCTATTCCTTTTCTATTAATACAAAACACGAAAATAACAAGGCCTTATCCAATCTACTTCTCCATTTTAAAATAATTATGGTTTTCATATTATTTATTAATATTAAGATCATATTAATTAAAATAATAAAAATATTTGTATATTTTTATGATTTTTATTTTATTAAAAGTTGATTAGATACTTTATTCTTTTTGTCATTTTCAATGTATATTAAATAAGGGTAAAATGAACTAGAATATCTAAAAATGTGCAATGAATTCCAAAAACGATACTTATTTGAAATTTTTCTTAAATCTTGAAGCGATAATTATTTTGAAATAGAGGGAGTATCACTTAAACTTATCCAAAATGATTATTTGTCACCTTGAATTTTTAAATGTGTCGATACTCTTCTGAACTTGTTTAAAACGTATCAGTTTGTCCTCTCATAGTCACGTATCAATTTCTGGTTGGCTTGACTTATAAAAAATGTCATTTTAATCATGCGGTGACACGTTACATTTGTGAGGCAAACTTGCGAATTATAAACAATTTAGGAAGTATCTGACACATTTGAAAGTTCATGGTGACAAGTGCTTATTTGGATAACAGGTTTCAGGAGTGACAAATGCATTAAACAGATTATATATTCGTAAATTCGATTTAGTGTGTGTAGTGTTAAATTACGATCTTAAATTACATTAAAATTAGTTCAGTTAAACTCTGTATTGATATAAGTTTACTCGGAAATATATTCCATTTGGCTCACAAGCATTCAAGATAACATGGTTTTAGTTTATATTGTTTTGCTCAAAATACAAATTATGGGAAATGATTCTAAAATTGGGGTAAACTTTATAATAAAATTGTTTAATCTTTCTCTTAGAGACCTAATTATAAAAGAAAATAAAATAAATAAACATTTTTAATATATACCTTTTATTTTGAATTATAAGGTATGAAGTAAGCAAGTTTGACCCCAACTTAAAGATGCTTCCCACAATTTATATACTAACCAATTACTCTTCTCGTGCATGTAGGTGGATTTTGTTGGAAAAATGAAGACTTTGTAAGGTGTTAATTTATAGGTTTACAACTTATAGCAGTCAAGACTTTGTAAGGTGCTCTATTTATAGGTTTACAACTTATAGTCAAAACGCTTTCTTTTGCCCATGTAGGGAGTGCAAATCCAACCTCAATGACCACGATGATGAGAACGTTGGATCGAAAGTTTGACTAGTTATGCTTTTAGACATGTTCGTCAAGCTAATAAAACCGAGTTTCATACTAAATACAAAATTGTTCCAGTTCACACTTTAAAATTTCGAGTTCGGACTTGGTTTATAAAATCATACTTGGTTTATAAAATCATTCTTATGTCTGATTCACAATCCGTGATCATTTTTCTTTTTAATATTTAAATGAATTTTATATAAATATGTCTAAAGTTTTCATATAATTACATCATTCACTATGTAGTATGTTATATTGCAGTTGATACTAAAAATTCAAATTAATTATTAAATATGATATATAAATAAGTAATATTTTTGGTAAAATATAAAAATGAATAATTACCAACCGAACCTAACTCAAGCATTTATGCTCGGATCGAACTTTATAAGAAAATATGAGACTTCAACTTTAGTTTAAAGACTCCAAACGGACACGGGTCAGGGCTGGCCCGTGAACCGGTCTTCATTTGTTTTCCCCCCTACAAAACAAAGTTTCCTAGCTCTTATTGTACTACAGCTTTTCGTTTCATTCTTGTGTTGATCTCTTATAATTCTAATTGTTATCCTTTTTTTACCATGATTAGCCGATCCATTTGAATAACAAATACTTCAAGTATATTAACCATGAAAAGCATGTGTATATTTGAGTTCATATTGGGCAAGTTGTTTTTCTTTAGTCATACAAAAATGTTATCAACATTTTTGCTACTTACGTATGAGTATCATAAAATTAAATGTGTTACATTTATGTTGGGCAGAAAATAGAATGCTGTTACTTTATGAAATTTTCTTCAATCAATTAGCTACTTTGTAGAAATGCCAGAAATCCCCTTTTATCAGGGAAATTGTAAAAAATGTAGGGTTTTTTAAATTTATTTACAAAAAATACGTTTCAACAGTGAGTTTGCATTGTATAACCAATTTTAAGTTTCAGTTTTCACTCTATATGTTCTATATATACACTGTTTTGTCAAGCTTCAACTGCTCCATCTTTTTGCATCGCGCGTTTCTCTCCATCAAAATCTCTCTTCCTTGTTTCGATTATCCTCGATTTTCTCTAGATCGAAGTTTCTTCAAGTTTCTGCTCTCTGCAATTCTTAAATTCTCAGCACAATTCCAATTTTCTAGCTTTTGACCAGTTTTTTTTCAATTGAGAATAAATATCCATGGAGTTGAAATACTGTTGTTGCTGATAGATTTCGTTTTGTCTCTTTGTATTTGTTGTTGTTGTTAATTTGCAAAAGGATTATGCAATTTTTGTGTTGTAATTGATGTGAGGATTTCATTAGGCTGTATGTAATTGTAAATTTATATACTAATCTGATTTGTATCACTCTCATTGGTCTTGGGAAGCCTGCTCTTCAAAGTATTTCTAAACTTAAATCAGCTGATTAAGTGTAATTAATTATCTTACATGTTTAGATAACTTTCTAATGCATTTTCATCACTTTTCAAGA
>CATIWQ010025654.1:0-24837 GCA_949673415.1 Euphorbia schlechtendalii
GAATCATTGAACATCTGAGTGTTTTGAACCGAGTCTGTTAGATTAGTTTAGTGAGTCATAACATCTTTGTTGAACTTGCATGTTTTCTCTGCTATACTTGTTCGTAGTGAAGATTCTATATATTTAGATTCTCTAATCTTCAACATCTATATTTACTCAACTTTTCATTCTAATCTTCCTATCTAAAAATCTCAAATTTATTTTTATTTTCTTTTACTTTGTCTTTCCTTGTTTTTCCTTAGTCTTGGTTCCTCCCTGTGGGTTCGATATCTTTTAAAACTACATCGCAACTGTATACTTGCAGTTATCATCATTTTTCTATTTGATAAGAGGTATTGACAACACCTAGATTTTTCGTGAACAAGTTTTTGGCACCATTATTTAAGGATAAGCCTTACGAAACGTGAGTAGCCAAGTCTCACAAATAAGTTCTTAGAACTATTAGTTATAAAACTTATCAGTGGAAAATTGGTGAACAAGTTTTTGGCGCCATTACCAGGGAAGGCAATAGCGTTCTAAGGAAGAAAATTCCAGGGAAGTTAAGCAAGTTCTAAAGTTTTTATCTGTTTATTTTATTTTCTATACCATAAAATTTTCTAAATTTCATTCTAGATATAAAAAGATTATGAAATATTCATCTTAGAGGTGATATGTCATAATATTTCATCTTAATTCTTGACAAATAGAAGATTTTCTTCTATTTTTCCTATTCACCTTCGTGACTACCTATCACGCTCGTGAATTCCCCTACCAACTTTCTGTTTTCAAAATTTTGTAAGTCACGCTCATGATCTAGGATCACGATCGTGATGCGTTCAATAACTGCAGTAGTTTTGGCAGTTTTTCAGCAATTTTTCTCATATTCTACATAAAGGTCGTGATTCTCAACACTCGTTACTTCAGTTATCTGAAATTCCTTCTTTTTCAATCAAAAATTTCTATTCTAAACCTTGAAATCATTCAATACTTTTCAACAAAATGAGTCACTCAAACAAATCTATTCTCATTCCTCCTTCAAACCTGCAAGAATGGTATGAAGCACCTTTTCCTATTCATTCTCGAGAGGAAGGTGATCATTTTGAAACCATAAGAGATGCAGATTTTACTAGTTCTTATTACATTCATAAGAATAGTTTCATTCAATTAGGAATCTATGAGAGGGTAGTGTATTACCTTGGAGTCCTAAACATGGTTCTCTATTCATCAATGAATATTGGGAACAGTGAAGACAACTGCAACGAAATGCTGATTTGGTTAGTTTGGATGAATCTTAAGATGAATTGTTTGGAGTATCGACATCAAGGAAAGAAGTATAAGTTGTCAAGGAAGAAATTGGAGCAAAATCTGGGATTCCCCAAAGATTGTTACTATAAAATGCTTGCTGGTTGGGATCCACTACCAACATGGAATCGCCTTATTGGAAAAGATGAATACAAACAGGAATCTGCCTATAGCTGATGGATTCGAGACCCCTATTTACTCGCTCTTCACTTCTATCTAAGTAGTGCGGTTTTTGGGAGAACTAGTTCTGACACGGTCATTCCTGAAGAATTGTTTGTTTTAGAAGCAATCTGGAATGGCATTTCTGTAGACATATCAGGGATTATGATGGGGACTCTTATGTCTGTCGCAATTGATCCTGGTAGGATATCATACGGGTGTCGAACTATGGCGAATATGCTAGGACTAATTAGGAGATTACCAAGTTGTGGAGAAGTCTTTACTGATGAAGATGAAATTCCAGAGTTGACTACGAAAGTTTTCTTCAAGAAAGGATTTCTAAATAAGTGTATTGGGGAGAATGGGATAACCTATGATTGGAAATCATGGGACGAACGAGTTAAGGCTGATAAAAAGCAAGAAAGAGAAATTACAAGGAAAGAGGGAAGTAGTTCAACCAATCTTAAAAGGAAGTTGAACGAATTAATGGAAGAACAAATCTCTATTCATTGCAGGATTAGCAATATCCATATTTTAGTATGTGATGTTGAAAGGGATCTGCGAGAGTCACGTTATAAGATTGATTAGATGATTAAATCCTTAACTCCTGAATGAATAGTTTTCTTTTCCTTTCGGTTTAGAATCTTGTATAGTCTTTTCTTTCAGTTTAATTTTTGTTATATGTTTTGTGTTTGTTTGTTTGTTTATTTTCCTTTTGTTATGTTTGATATGTAAATACTTGTTATTATAAATGAAAATTTTAACAACAAGACATTAATGTTCAATTGTTATCTTCACCATGAATTCCCAAGGTATAATAGTAAATATTTATCGTTTATATTTAACAAAGTTTGTTTGTGTTTATGTTTTTAAGTTTTTATAGGTACAAGTCTAAAAATTGAAGAATTTGAAGAACAAAGAGGTTCGCGACCGCAACACAATTCACGTTCATGATCACTAGATAGAAAAAATTTATGTTTCTTTCGTGAGGAGAGTCACAATCCCAACTGGCCTTTGCAATCGCGACACGGTAAAATTATAACAGTTACAGCTCACGAACTAACAGGCAATAGATGGCTAAAACCACCATTAATGGCTAGTTTTGACCCCAAACGGCTATAATCCCATTTATGACCAATTAGAGTCCCCTTAAACCTCTATAAATAGGTCTAAGTTGAACCCTAGCCACCACACCTTCTAAAAAGCCTTCAAAAAAATTATGATTTTCTCATCTTCTATATTCAAAAACATCTAAACCTTTTTCAAACCTTTATCTTCAAAACCAACATGAATCGTGTGAAAAGAGCAGCACAAAAGAGAGGAGCACAATCAATTCAGGATGAATTTAATTGTCCTTTCCCATTAAGGACAAGAGAAGAGGGCCAGAGATTTCAAAAGCTAAGTAAATTGGATATCACCGGGATGATATTCCTCGATCTGGTTTTCTTGGAAACTCTTAATCTCCGAGAAGAGATGGAAGCCTACCTTTCCATTCTTGGTCTTTCGAAATTTGTGGATATGCATTTCCCATAAAATTAAGATTGGATTCTCGAGTGTTTGGTTACATTCGATTATAAAGATTCAAGTAAGAGGGCGATTCAATTTCGGAATCAAGGATAGCAATACACCGTCACGAGAGAAATGATGGGTGATTGGTTCGATTTCAAGATTGTCAACTCATCAAGCATGATGGACTCATTTCAACCTAATCTAGTTTGGGCAAGTTTATCGGGTAAGAGAGTCTTCGATCCTAAAAATTCTCCTAACAAACTTATTAAGGATGATTGTATTCTCCTTCTCCACAAATACCTTTCCACTTTGGTATTTTGTCGAGTCGAAAATACTAAGGTCCAAAAGAAGGACTTGTTTGTTCTATCATGCGCTATGATGAAGCAAAAAGCAGAAATTATGGATATTATATGGGATATGATGAAGAAGAACTCAACGAGCATGAGGAGTAAAATTGGAGCGGTTGAAATTATCACCGCCATAGTCTTGGGAGCAAGAAATGAACTCCCCTATGTTCAACAATCGGGTGAGTATTTTCGATACATTGATGGAAGCCATTTGAAGAACAACGGATTACTCCAAGAGCACAATGGTGTTTATTCTTTCTACTCCTACTCCAACCGCACCAAGAAGCTCAATTTGACTCAAGAAGATTCTTCCATCGGACCATCAAATCCATCCGTAATCCATCGCAAAGGAAATGCCCCGATGACGGAAATAGACGAAGATGATGAAGAAGAAGAAGCTCCGGAAGATTGGAAGGCTAGTGTGCAACTAAAGTTGGATAATTACCAAGCGGAAGTTGCAGTTATGAAGAGGGACATGAAGATTCTGAAGAAAAGTAATAAGTCGATGCTTCGAAAATTACTTTCATTCTTTAGACGACAAAATTGTCAATTCACTCCTAGTCCACCGGATTCTTCTTCACAATAAATGGGTTTATTCTTTTCTTACTTTATCTTTTTCAATAATTTTTATGTTAGCTTTAGCTGTTTAGTTTAGATTTTTATTAAATGTCTCACAATGAGGACATTGCGTTCTTTAGTGTGGGGGGGGGCATTTGTAAAAATCCCATAAAATCCAAAAAAAATTAATAAAAGTAAAAAAAATCGAAGAATTTGAAAATTTTTGTTGATTTTCGTGTCAATTTATACATTATCATTTCTCATACTTTTCTAACAATTGTCCAAGGTTATTGTGAGTGTTAGGTATTTACAAGTTCTATGTTAGTGCAAAAATTGAGCGCATGTTGAATTTGAGCATTAGTAGTACAACATTTACCAAATTGGCAAGGATGAGTGGTGAGTAACATTCAAGAGCAACATTCCAAGTAAGTTTCGATTTTTATTTCGATGCAACATGAATTAGTATAACTTATATAGTTTAAGTTTAATGCTTCCAATAAGTTTAAGTGGAGTAATATCTAATGATATTCTTACTATGAGTTTTATATGCAAATCTTGAATAAGTCCTATAAGTATTGAGTGTGTTTAAAGTGTTAGGAAACTATAGCCATAATACTTTGAAATTGATCAATAAAGGATGAGGGTATTAAGTGAAAAATCAAAAGAAAGAGACGATAACCAATGAGTTATGCAAAAGATGAGGAATGGTACGGAGCAGAAACTACAACCATTCATTGAGTGAAAAAAAGAAAAGAAATCATAGCACGAAAAATGGGTGCAAAGTACAAAGTACTTCAAAAACATATGCTTAAAAGAAAAAAATGAGAGAGTGGTATGGAGCATAAAATGCAACCATTGAAAAAAGGGGAGAGTGGTATGGAGCATAAAATGCAACCACTAAGAGTGTTTTAGCATCCTAGGTTACTTAAAAATACCATGAGAGAAAATTAATCAAAGTGTGCTTTCTATGTCGTTTATACTTTATACTATGCTTAAGAGAATGAAATATTCGAGTATGCATATAACACTTATATGAAGATGCGATTCGGTTGACTCTCCATTAGGAACAAAGGTATGCAACTAAGCTATATAAATTGCACATTACTAATTTGTGGGAAATTTCGGACTTCTACTTGAATCTTATGCAACATGGGAATGTGGTACTCACTACAATAGTCTTTCGCCAAATGTGGTACGAACTTGATTACCAATTTATACACTTTTGTTGAATTTACCTTGAGGACAAGGTAAAAGTTAAGCGTGGGGGTACGATAAGTGTATAATTGCACTTATTATCAATATAATTTTACAAACTAGACACTATAGTTTAAGTCATTTTTATACTTCATATAAAAGATTTCACTTGATATGTAGTTGTTTTTGGTGCAAATGCAGATACTAGGTAAATCTTGGGAGTAAAATGATATAAAGTGGAATTCTATGCAAAAAGAGTGAAAAAGGTGCGAAAAGATGCGTGGAACTTAAAGATTTGGCTTAGGATCGAAGCTGAAGATCGGTGAAGTTATAAGAAGAATTCTGAAGAAAAACACAATTCATGGTCGTGACAACAATTCACGATCGTGATTTGTACATCGCGGTTGTGACTTGGATGGTTTTTTGGTCAAATCTTCTTAACTACCAACCGCCAGATAAGAATGATCAACCGCCATCAACCGAAATCAACTACCAATGAAAAGACACTTATCAGAAGTCAACCAATCATGAATAGATGCCTATCCATTGTGGATAAGATTAAAGCTTCTTAACCAATCACGATGAAGTGATGCAATCTTTTGCAATGGACACAGCTCTTCATTTGGATAGACGCAACCCTTCGAACTCTATAAATAGGGGTCCAAACCTTACAAATTTTGTGCATGGTATGGCATTGGAATTAGAAAAGTGAGAGATATAGTGTGTGCGTAGATAGAGAGTGAAATTATTTAGTTTAAGGTATGTTCATAAGTGTTAGCGAGAAAATGTTTAAGTGATTCGAATCCTTGTTTCGATCACTAGAATTCTCCACATATTCGAGCGATTGTTGTATAAGTGTACTTGTAAATCACTTATCAATAAAAGTTTTCTTTCTTCAACATTCATTTGTTCAATATTCACAAAGAATAGAATCCTAGCAGAGGTTCTATACGGACCAAGACCGAATTTAAAGCGGAAGCAGGAATTGCGAAATTGATGACTCCCATTAAAGAGTGGATATGGTTTGATCAAATTTAGCTTTCACTTGCATACCTTACAACTTTGCTTTGCTTTCTACTAATACTTTTTATTTCGAAGTTTATGATATGTCTATGTGTCATAATGCGTATTTCGTGTTGAGTCTTTTATATTAATCAAGTTATATGCCTTTGAGTTAACTTTAAGAGTAGTTTTGGGGTTAACGAGATTGTGTATAGTCACTGGCTCTGTGATTTTAATGATGTTTAGTGAACCAACATTTTTGGAATAATAACTTGCTAAATGTGGCTATGTGAGAACGACCCGTTCTAAGCATAGTAATATTGTTGTCCAGGTTTATGTAATAGTGTTAATTGTTTGCACTAGATTTAGAAAAGTCATTTCATGTGTTGCTCTGCGGTGAATCATTGAACGTCTGAGTGTCTAGAACCGAATATGTTAAATTAGTTTAGTGAACGTAATAACTTTATTAAACTTGCATGTTTTCTTTGCTATACATATTTCGTAGGAAAAATCTATATATTTAGAATCTCTAGTCTTCCTTACATATATCTATCCATTCTTCATTCTACTCCTCCCAACTAAAATCCAAAAATACTTGATTTTCTTTATTCATTTTTTCTTGTTGATCTTTAGAGCTAGTCCTTCCCTGTGGGATCGATATCTTTTAAAACTACATCGTAACTGTATACTTGCAGTAGTCACCATTTTTCTATTTAGATAAGTGGTACTGACAACACCTATTCATATTTTGAACTTATATATTATCGATAGGAAAGTGGGAGACAAGGTTTTTGGCTTCATTATTAAATAAAAAATCCTAGGAGTTATTAGAGTAGAAACCTTGCGAACAGCGTATGGTTGGAATTTTTATTATTGCGTGCATGCTACGTGCTATGTGTTTATTTGCTTTTCCATCCATTTCCATATGCAAATTAAACAACATCTCACACCATGTACATTAGACTAACCACATTCTTTTCCAAAGACACTAATTTATGCACACACTTATTCTTTTAATTGCTAAGGTTTAGGAATACTCATGAAGTATCATAAACATCACAAATAAACCCAAAGCATCATAAAATACCTCATCGGTATTCATTAACTGTAAAGATACTCGAGGTCACATCACCTTAGGGAACACTCCAACATGACATATCCACTCATTTGCAATGCCCAATAGGTATCCTAAACTCTGCCCAATTTGAGTCATGTACTCAATTCATTCATCATTTTACACACCATAAGGTCATAATGCATTGTTTTACCCAAAAATAAGAGTCCACACACCCAAGTTGTTGTGACATTGGACTTTTAACATGGTAAGACATTACCATCATTTCCTCGCCCAAACATAAAAATCTGGCACTCAAGCTCATCCCTCTTGAGAGATCACATTGATCTTTCTTGACTTCAAAACCAAAGGCTGGGATATCATTACATTGGCTTCATGAGATTTCGAAAAACCTTTAGGGTTCATGAATTCATAAAACATCAAAAAATGAATGACCTAACCCAATCTTGTTTTTTAGTTTTTCTTCATTTTGTTTAATTATTTTGCTATAAAAAAACCACAATAACCTGACTTAGAACCTTTTTAAGCACCCTTAAAAACCTGATTTGGAAGAAATTGGAGATTTTTGGGCTATGGGGGCTCCGATGTTTAGCTTTTTACCCCACAAACATCGCAATTATTCGTGTACTGCTCACTTTTTGGGATCCCTTAGATCGCATCTCTGATTCTCGACCCAAGAGTTATGCACCATGATTGATGAGTAGCAGGCCATTCTAGAAAACCCTTGCCCCTGATGATTTCCCATTAAGGTGCCAAGTTATTGGTTTAGAGCTGTAGATTATGTGAGAGGATTGTGGAACTTAGATTCCACTAATCATTTTTTATCTCATCACGTGGAGATTGGAAGCTTTTATGTTGCTACGATCTTATATTGGTGATTATTTACTCCGTGACATCATGTCTCTTGGCCATTTATGGTAGCTTTACTGCTTATAGCGGAGTTCATGTGCGGAGTAGGTAGCGTCGCCCCATTCTGACTGATTTCGGCTATTACTAGCATGTCTCAAGGAGCCTCACCCATCGCTATCTGATGAAGGGAGAATTTATAATGCATGGAGACTCCAAGGGCCAATCCCATCCTGATTGGAGACCACTTCACCTTATTAAAGGTTTGGTTCTTGGAGAAACTAGATTTGATTCATGAGATGATAAGATCTTATGAGAACTACAAGGTTTTCCATGATGGTGAGAGAGAACTTTGCATTATTAACCACCATAGATTGACCATAGATGACTGGGTATAGATAATGAGAGGATAGATAAATAGCCAGATTTGCTAAGTTTGCACTTGGTGGAATGTTACTTACTTTGCTACCCACCCACGTTCATGCTTGTGGTACCTAGCTGCTCGGATTACAAGGCATCACTTCCTATTCTCTAGCATATCTTTTTTGGTAATATGGCAAGACTTAGCAAGTGCCTAGAGATTCTTGCCCCACTCATACCCCCAGTTGAGACCACAGATTACACGAACATATCCTCGAGAGATGGGCCCGACACACTTTTTTTGTTGCACTAGACCATTCTTGCTAAGAGACCATTGAGATTGATGTCTACTAGTGGAGATGAGTTAGGAGATTCGAGAGATCATTGGCCCACACAAGCGTAAAGGGGCTACTTTATAGTCGAAGTATGCCAAGAGGAGGTTATGGTAGAAGATATAATGCCTCTACCGCTCCTTTTGATACCACTACTGCTATCACCAAGGAATACCCTCCATTTGTGGAGGAAGAAGAAATTTTTCTGATGTAATTTTTATTTTGATAAACTTCGTGTGTAAGACCTTTATTGTAATATCTAGACTTTGGTTACTTGCTAAATATTTCACCTAACGATGCCATGCATTCATATGAGTCTACACATAACATTTTTAGCATACATGATGTGTCTCAGCATGAAATTAACTTGGGTACAAATGAATCATCTAAAATGGTAACTATATCTAATGATTTAAATCCTGTTGAGAAAAAAGAGATTAAAACTGTGCATAGATGTCGCGTGAGTGCTTTTTCCTAGTCTTATGAAGATATGTCTAGCATTACTAAGGAGATTGTCGAACAAAACATTTCGACGGATCTAAATTTTAGGCTAGTGAAGCAAAAACTACGTCGATTGCATCCAGAATGGGCCGTTAAAGTTAAGGTGGAAATGGCGAAGTAGCTAGAGGCCAAGTTTCAAGAAGTTGTTGAATATCAGACCTTGCTTGCAAACATCGTCCTCATGGTTAAAAAGGGTAGGATGACTCCCAGTTACCAATATTCATGTTTTGGAAGACAACACTGTGATCAGCAAGATTTTGGCTATACTCATTCCGAAAGGCTTATACCCGGCAACTGTGCCAAAAACTTGATCACAAGGTTTTGACTCTACTAATTCTAAGGGCCTAAATACTATAATGAAGCTAAAAACCTTATTCCCCACTTCTTTGTCGATAAGATAAAAGTTTAAAATACGAACAGGTAATGTATATATCGCTTATCAAAATAGAAAAATGGTGACCAATACAAGTATACAGTTTCGATGTAGTTTTAAAAGATATCAATCCCACAGGGAAGGAATTCGGTTCTAAAGACCAACTAGAGTTACGGGGTAAACGAAAGTAGTGAATTTGTATTGGAGGGATTTGGATGTTTGGATGATAGACAGATGTATGAACAAACTAGAGAAGATTTAAAATATATAGACATTCCCTAAGAATAAGTTTAGCAAAGAAAAACATGCAAAATCATCAAGAATATTTCGTACACTAGATAACTTCAACAAATACGATTCTAGACGCCCTAATATTCAATAATTCACTGCAAAGCAACACATGAGATGACTTTTCTAAGTCTAGGGTAAACGAATTATGACACTTATAAAAACCTAGATAATAATATTAATATGCATAGTACAGGTCGCTCTCACATAGCCATATTTAGCAAGCTACCATTCCAAAAATGTTTGCTCACTAAACAGCATTATAATCACATATCCAATGATTATACACATTCTTATTAACCCCGAAATCACTCTTAAAGTTAACTCGAAAGAATATAACTTGATTAATATAAATTGCGCAAAATGAATTACTTGTTATGACACATAGACATATCATAAACTTCGAAATAGAAAGTATAAGCAGAAAAAAAAGTAAAGTTGTAAGGTATGCAAGTGAAAGTTAAAGTTGATCAAATCGTATCCACTCTTTAATGGGAGTCGTCAATTCCGGCAATTCTTGCGTTTACTTTGAATCCGGTCTTGACTCGTACAGAACCTCCACTAGGATGCTATTCTTTGTGAATATCGAATAAAAGAATGTTGAAGAACGAAAAATTTTATTGATAAGTGCTTTGCAATTAGACTCATACAAAAAATGCTCAAATTTGCGTAGAAATATAGTAATCGAAATAGGAATCGAATCACTTATACATTTTTCTCACTAAGACTTTGAACTAGTGAAATCTATATAATTCCTACTCTCTATCTATGCATACACGTCTAACATGTATCACACACTATCAATCTAAAATCTTTGCCTCTTTTTGAAAATGGTTGAAGTTGAACCCTATTTATAGAGTACGAAGGTTGCTTCTATCCAAATGAAGAGTCATGTCCATTGGTGAAGAGTTGCATCACTTCATTTTGATTGGATGTGATGTCTTATCCTTATCCACAATGGAAAGGCACCTTTTCATGATTGGTTGACTTTCAAAAGGTGTCTTTTCGGTTGGTAGTTGATAGCGGTTGATCGTTGTTATCTTGCAGTTGGTAGTTGATAAGAGATAAAAATTAACCGTTACAAGTCACGATCGCGAATCACATGTCGTGATCGTGAATGATTATTTGTAACTTTCTGTTAATGAGGAGTAACAAGTCACGATCGCGAATAGGTGTCACGATCGTAACATGTCTTTTTCCTCATGTCTCTTCTTCACAACTTTTCCAATCTTTAACAGCTTCGATCCTAAACCAAATCCTTGTGTTCCACGCATCTTTTTGCACCAATTTCACTCTTTTTCCATATAATTCCGCTTTTGATCATTTTACTCCCAAGATTTACCTAGTTTCTGCATTTGCATAAAAAAACTACATATTGTGAGCGGATGACATTTCAGAGGTCCTGCGCGGACGCCACGAGGCGCCGACCCCGTGAGATGGGGCGTGGGGTTTTCGAAAACATGGATTTTGGGATTTTGGAAAAGCACATTGGAAAAGAGTGTTTTTCTTTGAAAAGTGTAGTTTTCAAGTTTAATAGACTCCAGATCAGGATCTCTAGCCTATGGTACTCAAAGTTGCCACCCGGATCAGCTCTTCTGGGAAATTTCGGTACAGCCTAGATCCGTTAAGCCTAAGCGATGCCATAGTTCAGAGATTCGGGTCCAGGATGAGTTATCTATTTCATCGTCATTTGAGTTAAATTACACTATGAGTGAGAAACCACTTTTATAATATTTGAACTAAACTAGATGTTTTCGGTTTATGTTTATTGCGCATGCATAAAATAGTAAGTAAATTGCGGAAAGTAAACACGTAGGAAATTAAATGCGTCTATTCTACAGGGTATTAATTACATCATTAGGCTTGGGGTTTTACAAATCGCCTAAATACATCGGAATCTAAGGGGTACAATCTCCTAGAATACATCAATATCTAATAAATATTACATTGGATTTCGAAATTGAAAGCAATACCCAAAGGAAAGTCAATCCTAACATACATCTATCCTAGGCTACCTGCATCCACAAAGTTTAGCACAAATATGGCACAATACAAATAATTGCAAGCATGTTCATTTTGATTTTTTTACGAGACCCGTATGGTCTAATTTAAAACATCAAAGAGTTTGAAATTTCTTTTTCATAAAAAAAATTCATTTTATACATACAAGTTTATTTAACCAATTTTATTGAAAATGCCACATGCAAATATTTGTCGAGTCGGTTGTCCGGGAACTTGGTTTCCCTTCGTTAGGGTTTCCTAACACACTTCATAATAATATTGACAAAAACTAAATCTAGGTCAAAGAACATAAACCGTGAAATTATTAAAAAGATCCCGAAAAAGAAACTATTAAAATTAATAAAATAACATTCTGGTAAATAAAAAGAAACTCGGGTTTGCAGAATTTTCACATATACATTTCATGTTGCTGAAAATTTAGATCTCAGATTTGAACGATCACCACTGACCCTCTTGAACATGAATCGACATCTGAAAATTTTACAAACATGCTGCCTGTATTCTGCCTGGAAAATGACATCGTTGAACGATATCAAGATATCGTTCAATGATGTCGAGATATCGTTCAATGAGATCATGATATCGTTGAACGATATCTAACAGGCAGAATACATGTAGTTTTCCTGTTTTTTCCAATTTTTTCATTTTCACATTTTTAACACACCAAACACATATATATGATAAACACACATGAAGCACGACTCTAGGAACTCAGAGGCTTACCCCATAACCGTGAATCCACTTTGTTCGGTCCATGAAAATACCTAGAAAGTCCTCCTCTTTTCTTTGGTTCGGTTTTACAATTTTTGACGAAAACGGAGATTAGAGGTCTCCTTCTTGAGGGAAGGCCGTGCTTCCTGGATATGGTGTATGAAATGAGAAAAAAGAAGAACCAGAGGTAATTATTCCTTTGGGTTTAGATCTTAGAAATGCTCTAAAACCTAAACTTTGAACTTTTGTTTGTGTTTTGTGTTTTTGGGATTTTCTTTGGTTGTTTTTTGCTAGTTCCTTATGCAGAGAGCTTCCCCCTTTCTCTTTGGAAAGCTTCATTTTTGTTTGCTACCTCCTCTTCTCTCTTATAGACTCCCTTCAATCCAAAAGTCATCCCCTTGCACCTACTCATTTTGTCATTTTCCCATCCTTTTCTTCCACCCATTAGTGGTCAACATGGGTTGGCAGCATGTTGACAGGGTGTCTTGGTGGAAAAAGCCTGAATTATGGGTGAGGGATGGGTATTTTTCATCGAATAATGCGAGATCTATTTTTTTATCTGTGAACTCGATGTCGTTAACGATATCGATGATGTTGTTCAACGATATCAATGATATCGTTCAACAATATCACCAATGTCGTTAACGATATCGAACAAAGCAGTGGGCTTTTTCTTAGTTTGGGCTTTATAAAGGGAAAAAAGGCCCAAAGAAACAAGGTAGATGATTTTCGAATGATTTCGGGACCCTGCAAAATGCAAAAAGCTAACAAGGAAAAAATTACAGCTTCATCATCGAACTCACGAGTTGGGAATAACAATCCCATGCTTACAGGCTGCCCCTCGTGGGATCACTACTGATATGAGATCAGTATGGTCCCACGATTGAAAGAGCAGCAAGGTTTAGAGATAATACCTGCCCAGTCGTGATTGACACTCTTTGGTGATGATAGCTGGAAGCTTTCAACTTGGTGCGGCTTTGTCGGGGATTGGCTCCTCCGTGCCCCTTGCGAATTGCCTGCTTGGCGATGAATGCCCCAAGAGGTTAACCTTCGAATGAACGATACCACTGGAACCATTGGGGAGAGAACATTGACAGTATACCTCCGTTCTCCTGGTTGAGAATCCTGTGGGTGGGCTGTGAACAGCCTACTAACGACGTGGACCATAGAAAACCCGTGGACCCTGAGAAGGTCGGGATAAGATGAGAGCTGTAGAAAGTTCAGATGACTGTAAAAAGTCAGAATTTTGAATTGTAAAAAGTTCGGATGACTGCAAAAAGTCAGAATTTTGAATTGTAAAAAGTTCGGATGACTGTAAAAGTCAGGATTTTAACCTGTAAAAAGTTCGGATGACTATAAAAAGTCAGGATTTTGAACTATAGAAAGTTCGGATGACTATAAAAAGTTAAGATTTTGAACTGTAAAAAGTTTGGGTGACTATGAAAAGTCTAGATTTTGAATTGTAAAAAGTTCGGATGATTGTAAAAAGTTAAGATTTTGAACTGTAAAAAGTTCGGATGACTGTAAAAAGTCAGGATTTTAAACTGTAGAAAGTCCGGATGACTGTAAAAAGTCAGGATTTTGAACTGTAGAAAGTTCGGATGACTGTAAAAAGTCAGGGTTTTGAGAAAATGTAAGTTATGAATGCATGTTTTGATTTCTTGATTGAGATTGCTGGAAGCAAAAAATTTTGCCCCTTCAATTAAGAATTAAAATATGAATGTGTGTTGACTTCTCAGACCAGCGCGATCGAGGTTTGAAAGTATTTTGTCAAGTCCCAGAAGTTTGTGGGGAGCGTCTTCAAAATTAAAATAACATTGAAAGATGAATTTTAAAGGGGTAAAATGAATTTGGGCTGAAAATAAAGAAATGAGCCGGGCTGAAAGCTCATATCGTTAACGATATGGATTGATATCGTTAACAATATCCGTGGATATCGTTAACGATATTGAAGATCCGGCCTAAAATAAGGCCTAACTTTTCCCTTCACTTTTTCATTCATTCAAAAACAACTCCCAAACATCCCTCAAAATCAATTTTCTTCCCCCAAATTCTTCGATGAAATGTTGTGCAAGATTAAATCCCGCAACCCGAGTGCCATTTCCCCCTCCTCTCTCGATGATAATCCTGACATTCCGGGATTCAAATGGTGTCCCATGGAGAAAGCTTTTTGTTTCGAACGAGAGGACGAGTTCGTTGGCTTTTCCTTCAATTCCCTCATCGATACTCTCCGCCCGAGGCTCGGGTAACACTCATCAACAGTCCAGGTAACCCGAAACTCCCTTAATTTTGATTTTTTCTGATATCAATTCGAAAACCTAGGTTTTAGATTTGTGAAAAATGCATGATCTAGATGAAATTGATTCATGATTAAGCTCTATACATTGATTATGCATAGTTTAGGATGATTTGGAACCCGATGTGGGGGATTTAACTGAAGAAATTTGGATTTTTAGGGATCAAAATCATGACAGAGGCTGTTTCTACCTCTGTCACTGTGATATCGTTGTCAATTTCAACTGATATCGTTAACGATATCTACGATATCGGTAACGATATCAATGATATCGTTAACGATCTCGCAGAGGGAGGTAGAACATTTTCTATTTCGTTTGCTAACCATGTTTGAGTGCTATTTTAGACCAGTTTGTAGTTCTTGAAATATTTAAAGTTTTTTATTTGTGATAAAAGGATATTGAATCTCGTGTTGGTTGATTTCCTGCATTTTTTTATATCTTTTGCAGTCGCAGATCTGTACCAACTTTTCCGGTATAGGTGCCATGGGATACTGGTGGAGTCGCACCGCCAGAGATCCGGACCTTCGGGCCACCATTGAGGCCACTGAATTTGGCATGCTCGCTTGGATTTTGCCAGGTCACATGCCTCATTTATCTCATCCTGCTCTCACCACCTTGGTTGAGCGATGGTCCGAGACTACCCACACCTTCCACTTTTCGGTGGGGGAGTTGACCATCACTCCTTCCGATGTGGTGGCGATGACGGGCTTCTCCTGGCATCCAGGTGCCATCCATTTCGATGTATTCATTGACCACTTCTCCTCTACTCGCCGGGTCGTCAAACGGGTATACGAGTTATTTGGTTTGGCCCTAAGCTCGGGTCGGCTCTCTTACAAGGCGTTGAGTCTACATTGGGGCACGATGGAGGTGGTGCCCGAGGAGTCACGGGCTCAGTGCATGTGCTCCTTCGTTATTTGTTTGCTGACGGTGCTCTTCTTTCCCGTTGCTTCCAATAAGATCAACTACAGGTTGATCTCCTCCGTGGAGGATCTAGAGGCTATTCCAGTCTTGAACTGGCCAAGGGCCATCTTAGGCAAGATATATTATGGCCTAGATTGTGTGGTGAGGGCTCACGAGAAGACACTTAAGTTAGGTTACATACTCCTCCTAGTAATTGATCATCTTTCGGACTTTATTTCTTATTTCTCTTTATTTTAATGGCTTTGTTTGACTTTAATTTCACTACAGTTCTGGGCCTTTTCCTATTGGATTCTTCCTCACCCGGTCTTTAAGATTGTGGTAGTTCGGGATGAGCCTTTTCTGGCTGTCTGGTGCCGTCCGTTCGGTGGTCTCCTCCAATGGAGAACCGGATATCGAGAGCGTCTTCGCCATCTGACCGTCGAGCAGGTATTGAGTTGTTCTTTTGAACATTTTTGTTGTTATTTCTAACTGTATCATTACAATCAACAAGTTTTCTTCTTATTGCATATTGAGTCAAATCCTTGGACCACCGTGCCAAATCAGGATGCGGTGGTGACTATGAGGACTGATGTTCATAACCACCGACTGGCCTTATAGTCTCCCCTCTCTCTCAAGTGGTACCTTGAGGAGAGGGTCCGGTCTTGGAGGACTTCGACCGTTGCAGATCAGCCTGTGCCTCCCCACCCTCTTACTGGTGTTTTCTAGCCCCATTTGATGATCAGGTCAGCAGAGGATCAGGCTACTTTCTTTGATGGGAGTGGCGTAGTAGCTCCTTCCATCGGTGGTTCGTACTTGGCGCATCTGGAGCACCTGATCCCTCCTTGCCCTTGCATCTCTGAAGATGATACGGAGGATTGGCATCGCCGAAAGGTGGTCTAGATGTTGGGCGTTGTTTCCTCCGATGACGAGGAGGAGGAGCTACACAGAGGCAGTGGTAGTGGCGGTGGTGACGATGGTCTCGATGATGGTCCGGGTCAGGGAGGTGATGACATCGATGGTAGGGACCTCGGTGGTGGCTATAGTCAAGTTTATATGAGAGGTGATGATGTCGGTCCTATTAGCAGTGGGGACCACAAAGGTGGCGGCCTGAGCTCTTCAAGGGTATGAATATCTTCTCAACTTGATCTCCTTTAGATTCTTGTCATTTTTTTTGTGTATTTATAGCCTTTGTTAAACAGGTTAACGTAGGCAAGCAAGCTCGGGCACATCGATCATGCTCTGAGGACCAGATGCATCACATCCATGGCTTTATGGAGGGCCATTCTACCACATATCTAGAGACCAGCTTTTCCCTGATGGTGAGAGTAGGGGAGCGACAGAATTATACTCTACCCCAGAGCACGTATCCCGTGAGCTTTTCTCCTAATGATACCACTCATGTGAGTTTCTTCCTTTGAAGCTTTGACTTTCAATTCCTTCAATTCATATCTTGACTTTGTTTCTCGAATGGCAGGTTCCCCGGGCTGATGCTGAGCTGTATATCCACAACTACCTATCTACTCGTGACATGATCATTATGTAGAACTTGATGGCTGAGGTAATCCTGTTAAAAATTTCATGAAAATATGCACTAGTTATACATGCATGTGAGATGATTGTGCATGCTTTATAAATGTTTATGTTATGATGCATGTTCTCCATCATAGGCTTTGATCGCCAACGAGCATCAGGATCTCCTGAATTCCCAGACTACTTTCCAAAGCCTTGAGGGTTAGGTGAGAGATCAAGCTTTGAGGATAGAGGACCTGGAGAGACAGCTAGCTCAAGGTCAGGCCCAGAGGGTTGTTCATCCAGCAACTTCAGGTGGGAGCCGGTCTGGGATATATTGAGGAGATTCATCATGCTCTGGAGTGCACCAGGGTAGATTGGGGAGCTGAGGTGTGGAGGAGGATAGCCTTATTGCCGGATCCACAAAGGATGAGGAGGATTCTTCTTAGATGAAGATGTTTTTACCCTTTCTCTTTTCAATTCTTTTGTTGTAGGGACAAATTTATTGTAGTTTTTCGGGTGCTTCTGACGCTTTTCCACAATTTTTGTTGATTATTTGATTAGATGTTTCTGCTACAAAAGTATTTCCATATCTCAAACTAAACCTCTTTAGATAGCTTTGCATTATAGAACTTTCTGAGACCTTTAGGTTTATGAAAGGAGAGGATTTTGGTCTTTGGGCGCCAGATCCTCACATTTGGTGTTTCATTTCATGAATATGCTTGCTTGTTTGTGGATGCTCTTATGTATGAATGAATGTCATTGCTATTGTATGCAGTTAACGTATGTGCAGGTAACACCGATCTTTGAAGCACTTCATCTAGCTCTCTTCCTTCCTTTTCCACATGGTGTTCCATAATCAACAGCTTCAGACTTTTCTGTGCTCAATGAAGAATCCTGACTGGGATAAGCTTGAGAGGTTTGGCTTACGGGGCCTTCGCTATCTTGCATTCCATCTTGTGAATACGGCTTTGGTTAGGGTTGCAGTTTCATTTTGGGACCCGATCGCCCATGTCTTCCGGTTTTCCCAATAAGAATTATGCCCAATGATCGAGGAGTATCAAACTATCATCGGATTGCCTTATCCTCATGCCTTTCCATTTGCGGTCCCATCATTCCACTTTGGTACCAGGCTGACCTACAGAGTTTGTGGAACTTGGATTTAGCGGCCTCTTTTCTTGCTCACCCACCGTATCCTAGAGGATTTCAGGTTGCTGCTGTGCTGGAGTGGTGCATCAATCCCTCTAGATCTCATATTTCCTGGCCATACATGGTGGCTTTACTTCTGATATCAGAATTTATCAGCGGAGTTGGTCATGTGGCCCCGTTCCGACTAATGTCCATTATCGATCCCCTTCATCGGGGTGATTCTCTATCTGCACTAGCACTAGCGGAGAATTTTATTAGCATGGATGCCTCTATCTCTTGCCCTGATTTGGTCGATGACCATTTCACGCTTCTCGAAGTAGGCCCACAATGATTACTTATTTTCTCCCTTCTCTTCTGTTTTGCTAAAGAGGATTTGTATCAGGTTTGGTTATTGGAGAAGCTTTCTCTGATTGGCGATCCCTGGGAGAACCCTTCAGATTACTTGCCCCATTGCGTACAACCGGTGAGGGTTGACCACTGAGGGACACTCCCGGATGACTGAGGAGAATAGGATCCAAATATTCGGCACACTTTCTGGTGACAGGATCTGCTGGCTTTGCCCCTGGTGGGAAATTACTCTCGTTGCAGTCTTGATGTTTGAAAACAGGATTCTGTTGATGAGCTTGTACCAAGCCACCTTCTACTCACCTAGTCACATCTGTAGGCAGTACGGGAGACATCAAAGGATACCATGTGACATATGCACCTTACAGGTTTCAAAGTGGCATCATTCTTGGCCAGACAGGTTGTCAATCTTGTGGAATCAACACACTTTATTTACTCATTTTGATTACGGGGCAAAGACTACGGAGACTAACAGGTTCTACCATGGATGGTTAGGAGCGATTAGGTCTCTGACGGACACTGGGAATTATGCTTGGGTGAAGCATGAGTTGTTGAGAGAGGAAGATGGGCTGAGCCCTTATGATTGTGGATAGAGCTGGCTTGATGAATCGTCAAGAATGATGCTATTTTAATAAAAGAAGAAAACTTATCGACTTTTGCTTAGGGCATACCAATGTGGTATGAATCTATCGGATTTGTTTGTCTTTTCCTTTCCTAATTACAAATTATTGCACTAATTGTATCGTAAAATGTTTGTTGTTTACTTGTGACATTTCAGCCATTGGCATTCATGCACTTCCCTGAACATACACATTAAACATTTTCTGCCAGAAATGATATCTTTATTGATGAACTAAATTAAAGTACAAATATTTCGAGTGATCCGACTCCTTTCATTAGGTAGCCCTTTCAGGTTTTCTAACTAATGAATTTATTCCTCCCTCTTTGTCCTAAGTTTTGCCTGAATCACCCTTTTCGGGTTTTCAACTCAGCGGACTATCTTATTATTTTTTTTAGAAGAAAAAAGAAAAGACCCTAATTTTTTCTCAACCAACAGAGAATCGGCTGATGGGCCTATTTACATATGTATTTTTTTATTTTTGTACTGCTTTTCTAGATTTAGTTCTTTTCTAAAATGTAGTAGCGCTTAAGTTTATCTTGGTTGATGGGGTTGACAAACTCATTACCGTCCATATCCATGATCTTGACTGCTCCTTTACTTAGCACTTTCTTAACTAAAAACGGACCTTCCCAGTTGGGTCTGAATTTCCCTCTGACATCCACATTTGAGTGTCTCAACTGCTTCAGTACCAAATCTCCTGCTTTCAGAGGTTGCATCTGATGCTTGACCTTATTGTTGTACGCTCTGGCTATTCATTGCTGATACATTTGGAGATGATCTAAGGCTTTGAGGCGACACTCATCAATCATGTTAAGCTGTTCAAATCTCGCTCTGGCCCATTCCGATTCTCCTAACATGGCTTCCAGTGCTATCCTTAATGATCCCACCTCTGTTTCTACCGGCAAAATTGCTTCCATTCCGTATACCAGAAAATCGTCCATGTCGCGACCACGATATGTGATTGGTGACCGTGAACCTTTGATTGGCAGATTTCTATTTATGAAGTGAACATGTCGCGATCACGAGGTATTGTCGCGACCGTGAATTGAGTTTTCTTCAGAAATCTCCTTGTAACTTCACTGTTCTTTGACAGCTTCGATCCTAAGCCAAATCTTTAAGTTCCATGCATCTTTTTGCATCTTTTTCAGTCTTTTTTCATAGAATTCAAGTTTAGCTCATTTTACTCCCAAGATTTACCTAGTATCTGCATTTGCATCAAAAACAAGTACATACTATGTGAAATCTTTTATATGAAGTATAAAAATGACTAAAACTATAGTGTTTATTGTATAAATTTTATATGATAATAAGTGTAATTATACACTTATCAACTACGATGTTGCTCCATGGATCTTCAAGTGTTGTTTGCTCATTATTTTTCTTTTTAATTTACACTGTCTGACTTTGTGTTTGTCTCTGACTATGCAAGCCGGGGCTTTTCTTATAGTTTCCCCCTTGCTCCGCATTTTACGGATTCTCCTGATGACTCCCCATGCATTGCTCAAATCTGTTCTTCAGATCACGAGGCTTACTATGGATATCTCTGCGATCTGATGCTCGGTCAGGTGAGGATTCTTATTTTTGGTAAATAGAATTGCATCCATCCTTTGTCAGAAATTCCACTCGATTTGAATTGATTGCATTTCCGGTTGACCATAACCCTTGGAGGGAGCTCCCAAGTTATCAGATGGCGTAGGGGTTCGGAAGGAGGTGGATCAAGTAGGATGTGTGAGTGGTACATGGGGGAGCATATCCAGTTCTAAAAGAGTAAGCCAGTGTCTGAGAGGCATATTCCCCCTTTGCCTCCTACCGGATTATTCTGAGAGCACTTGGTGATCACCGACCCGGAGGAGCAATATTTATTCTTTGAGTAGACAAAATGATGGCACAATGCAAAGATATACAAAGAGAAGACAAAATGATGACATGACATAAAACTACGGGAAAAGAAGTGTAAGGTCGGAGATAGAGTTCTATTATATAATTCCAGGCTTCACTTGTTCCCTATAAAACTCAAATCTCGTTGGAAGGGACCCTATGAAGTTATTCAAGTATTTGATAATGGAGCATTGGAATTAAAAGTCAAAAATGGAGAAATATTTTGAGCCAATGGTCAACGTTGCAAACATTATCTCGAAAATAAATTTGAACAACAAGACGTTGATGTTCATTTACTATCATCACCATGATCATTCAAGGTATAAAATAGTAAATATTTATCTTTTGTATTTAACAATGTTTGTTTGTGTTTGTGTTTCTAAGTTCTTACAAGTACAAAGTCTAAAAATTGAAGAATTTGAAGAATTAAAGAAGATCATGACTGCGACATATATCTCACACTCATGAATAACTGGTTTTAAAACCTACTATTTCTATGATTAAGAATTCATGATCGTGACAAGCCTTCGTGATCGTGACATGGGCAAAATATAACAGTTACAGATCTCGATTCAGTACGCGATGGATGTCCATAACTGCCATTAACGGCTAGTTTTAATAATAATAGCTATATTGATTATTGTGGCTAATTAGAGAGCTCTTGAAAGTCTATAAATAGGTCTAAGTTGAACCCTAGCCACCACAACCTTCAAAAAGCTTACAAAAATTCTGAAATTTCTTCATCTTCACTCTTCAACATTCAACCTTTCTTTTTTGTTAAACCTTTACACTTCAAAAGATTCAAGATGCCTTTGAAGAAATATGCAAATAGGAGAGAAAGCCAAACATGCCAAGAGGAGTATGGTTGTCCTTTCCCTTTAAGGACAAGGGAAGAAGGCAAGCACTACCAAAAGCTTAGCAAATTGGATATCATGGGGATGATATTCCTCGATATGGTCTTCTTGGAAACATTGAAACTCCATAGAGAGATGGAGGCTTATCTTTCTACTATTGGACTCACAAAGTTTGTTGAATTACGTTTTCCACAAAATCGAGATTGGATTCCTGAATGTCTAGTAACATTCGACTATGAAGATGCAAGGAAAAGGGCGATAAAATTTCACAATCAAGGTAATCAATACACCGTGATGAGGGATATGATGCTTATTTGGTTTGGGTTTGAAGTCGAAAAATCATCAACCATGACAGATTCTTTTCAACCAAATAAAGTTTGGGTAGAATTAACCGGTAAGCATTCTTTTGATGCTAAAAATTCTCCTAATAAACTCATTATGGATAAATGTATTCTTCTCCTTTAGAAATACCTTGCAACTTTGGTATTTTGTCAAGTGGAAAATACAAAAGTCCAAAGAAGAGATTTGTTTATTCTTTCATGTGCGATTAAAAAGCAAAAGGCGCAATTTGTGGACTTCATTTGATAAATGATGAAGAAGAATTCTACTAGAATGAGAAATAAGATTCGAGCTGCATAAATCATCACCACCATTATTCTGGGTGTGTGATAAGAACTCCCCTATGCTCAATAAACGGAAGAATACTTTTGTTACATGCATGGAAGTTATTTGAAATATGTCAGACTAATTCAAGAGAATGATGGTGAATTTTCATTCTACTCCTACGCCAATTGCACTAAGAAACTAATCACATCTCATGAAGAAGCTTCTGGCCCCTCCGACCCAACCACTAGACACTGCCCTGGAAAAGCTTTGATGATTGAAGTAGAAGAAGAAGAAGAAGAAGAAAACGAAGCTCCGAAAGATTGGAAGTAAAGCATGCAACAAAAATTGGACAATTGGCAAGCGGAACTTGGAGTAATGAAAAAGGACATGAAAATTCTAAAGAAGAGTAATAAATCGATGCTTTAAAAATTACTTTCTTTATCTAGAAAACAAAATTATCACTTTACTCCTACTCCCTCGGATTCTTCTTCTCAATTAAACGGGTTTTCTCTTTTCTTTACTTTTCTTTTTCAAATTTTTATACTAGTTCAGTATTTTTCATTTTTATGGTTTTCAATTTTAATAAAGTCTTCCACAATGAGGACATTGTGTTCTTTAGTGTGGGAGTGTTTGTAAAGAGTCTCGAAAATAAAAAAATTAAATAAAATAAAAAAACTTGAAGTTAAAATTTTTGTTGATTTATTATTATTTATACTTTATCCATACCTATACTATATTAACATTTGTCCAAGGTTATTTTGAGTGTTAGGTATTACAAGTTTTATGTTAGTGCATATTTCGAACAAAAAGTTTCGAATATACCACATGGTTGAAAGTGTGAGCTTCTTAGCACAACATTTATCAATTTTGTAAGGATGAGTTGTGAGTAACATTTAAAAACAACATTCCAAGTAAGTTTCAATATACATTTCAATGCAACATGAATTAGTATAAGTTGTATAGTTTTAGTTTAATACTACCGATAAGTTTAAGTGGAGTAATATCTAGTAGTGTTCTTACTATGAGTTTTATTTACAAATCTCGAATACATCCTTTAAGTATTGAGTGTGTTTAAAAGTGTTGGGAAACTATAGCCATAATACTTTGAAATTGATCAATAAAGTATGAGGGTATTTATGAGCGGGCGACACGGAGCGGTGGGCCGAGATCGCACGAGATTCATAGGCGCGGTCCACCGGGGTGTTTTGAAAAGGGAAGAAAAGGTACCGGGTCGGGGACCCGGGAGAAAAAGGTTAAAAAGAGAAAAGGAGAAAACGTTTAAGATCAGTTCGAACCCGAATTCGCCGTTTCTCAGTGTGGAGTCGCCACCTAGATTAGCTCTTTCCAGGAATTAGAGTCCTGTGAGGCTTAATGTCCGGGGGACGGCCCACCAAGACACAGAGATTCGGGTCCGGGATAAGTTGCTTTTTTCTTAAGTGATCACAATATATTACATCTACAGAAAACTGTTTTCTTTTAATTATGCATATTCGCACTTAGTTCATTTTTGAAGTTAAATGCATGATTCACGTATTGCGAAATAATAAATCATTCACAAAATGGAAAAATAAACAATCCACAAAATAGTAAGTAAATGCGGAAATTAAAAGCAAAAAATGAAAATTACAAGGCTTTCAAAAATCAGGGGATGCAACCGCCCGCTACCCTATTAATTACATTTTTCGTAAAATATGTACAATACCCGAAGGAAAATTAAAATCCTAAACATACATCTAACCTGCATCCACAAAGGTTAGCACAGGGGATATATCACGTATGCTTGATTTGATTTTGGCGAGGCTCGTATGGCCTAATTAAAACATCGACGATTTAAAGTTGTTAATAAAAACAGTCCATTTTTATTTACACATATGTTGGTCAATTTTAATTAATGAAAATGCTCGCATGGCAAAAGGTGAGGTCTGTTATCCGAGAATAATTTTAATTCCCTTCGTGGGGGTATTCAAATACAAAAATTAAAAGAAATAAAAGAAGAAGGAGAATTACAACATTATTTACAATAACAAGGAATAAAAATAATTCCTAGGTCAAAAATAAAAATTAAAAAGAAAAGAAGATGAACATGGAATTTGCAGCTCTAGGAACTCAGAGGCTTTAC
>CATIWQ010025666.1:0-16212 GCA_949673415.1 Euphorbia schlechtendalii
ACCCACTTCCATATCTTTTGGGATCTCGAAAGTCTTAATCTGTTATTCACTATCTTATCACAAATATAAGATAGGCATGCCAGTGAACTAACAGAACTCTGATGAATGTTAATTGGCCAAATCTTCCTTTTAAGTTGTCAACTCTGTATAGAACTAGTTCAGTCCATCAACCAATCTCTCCCAGATCGAATCATATCATAATCCCTTGGTGATTGATCAAATATCCCTTACTAGTCCTTACTTCGCAAGATAACTCAGTAGTATTGAGGGTAATGTCCAATAATAATATAATGGACCGAGTCTCACATTAGAGAAATTGAGATCCTTATACATCGTACAAACTTCTCATCTCATGGTCGCTAAGCACACATTATCTCGAGAATTTATTTCTCTCCCACTTTGATAATGTGTGATGGTGTCCTTTCCTTTCTACCCTTATAAAGGAGCACATGTCTTATCATATCAACCAAAACCATATAAAGGTTTTAGTTACAATGCAGCCTAGCATTTAACCTTGTTCGATTTTATGAACTACCTTTAGCTCTTCAAACAGAACATGACCAATTGCCATGTGAACTACACAGTTCTTACCCGATTCCTTTTTGGATTCGGTACGTAATGTTTTAAACAATGTGATTTTCTTGTTACTCAATAAGTCGATTCACGATTTTGAACAGGTTCCTGACCTACACATAATTGTTCAAAATCAATCTCATCCTAGTCTGTATCCTCATGATAACACTAAGGTAAACACCCATGTGAGTGGGCTACTTCTCTATCTGACATGCTATGAACGAAAAATATTATATGTACATAACATATACACACACATTCATTGCTCATAGAATAAATCTCATTTATATTAACACAATATCATTCACGATTTAAAGGGTATAATAAATGAGGTAAACGAATAAAAATAATCTACACGTATTTAACTCTTTGATATATTTCACATATACATCTTTCGGAGACATACTTCGTAAACAATTCTACAAGCATGCAATGAGTAGATAAATACCTTATATTGAACTCTCCTCATATTACTTAGTCTACAACTAAACAGATACTTGATATCGATATACTTATTGCTACTACGATATTTCGGGTATATATCATAGAATATCGATGTTTGACTATCTCCATAAATAGAAACATTTTGTTTGGAGCACTCAGCATAAGAAGACTCAATAGTCTCTTTTGTCAAACAAAATCTTTTATCATAATTGGAAAAACATAATTTCACCCTTAGCCTTAGCTAATATGCACCTATGTATTCTATAAGGTCTATTTCCTTAGTTCAATACATTATAGCATAAGCAATGGCCATACACAAGTATCTTACAAATTTCTTAATGGTCTTCCAGTGCTCTATTACTGGAATGAACTAATATATTATTTCAATGCACACAACATGAGTTATATTAGGTCTGGAGTATAACATAGCACATGCAATGCCAATATATGGAGCATTTTCCATATCCACCCACTTGATAGGAGTTTTAGGACAAATACTTACACTAAGAATCATATTCTTAGTCATCGGAATACTTATGGTTCATTATTCTACATATAGAATCTTTTTCAAACTCTTTTTGTACAAGATTTCAGAGACAAAGATACTAATTATCTTATCCATTTGGATCTCGATCTTAGGACCTATGCAAACCTTACCACGACTTACATCTCGAAGTTACTCGACATCCAATCTTTCACCAGTATGGCATATACATAATGGTTCTCCTTTACCATTCTAAATACCATATTCTTAAAACCTCATGAGATTATAAATTGACTTATTCAATTCAAGAAACCTTGTGTTTACAAATCTCTGGGACAAATCCTTTTGATTTTTTTTATATTGATCTCTCATGACAATTCTCCCCTGAGAATAGAGGTCCATACACCTACTTGATGTAACTTTAAAGAAGATACAAATACTAAAGTTAAATATAGATGTAGTTTTCGCGACTGGAAAGAATATATTCTTATAACATATTCTTATCAGTTTTAATATATACGTATCCCTTAACTATAAGTCCAATGCTTTTACTTTACATTAGGAATCTACTTGTTCTCAATATTTTATGTCCTTCAGGTATGTTAACTTAATTCTACTTCCATCATGCACAACTATTCATCTCCCTTTAAAACACTTAATTTTCAGGGTTAGAACAATTTCCCATATTACTTAGGCTCCGAATCTTCATAAATATGTCTCATATATTTATCATACATCGGAATTCTTCCTTTAAAGCTCATTTTTGTGCTCGCATTTGAGTTAGAAATATTAATGATCTAAGCTCACACTTGAGTTAAAAATATTGACTCCCACTTGGACCAATAAGATTGGCTCCCACTTGGACCAATAACAATTTGGGTTCTCGGCTCCCCCATGGAAAAAGATCCCTTATTAATGTGATCATTATGAACCAATACATTTGAATTACTCCCACTTGAAGATATATCCAAAACATTAAGTTCAAGAGTCTTAATAAAAAGGACATGTTTTTTCCTAATACACTTAATCTATAGAACTCATTTCTAAGAAATTGATATTCCGTGATTCAAAAATTTATAGATATATCCGCATTCTCCCCCACAAAAACATATCTTTTTAATATGTTTGAGTATCTTAAAAGACACTCCATCTACCTCATGGATCTAATTTTCCAAAAAAAATTTTTTTAAGGTAGTGTGGGAGTTAGTGATACAACCCTAATGTCATAACTAGGATAAATTTGTTATACTTCCAGTCCATGTCACATATGGTTGGAAAAGACAGACTTTGAAGGTACTTGGTTTGGTACATATACTTAACCATTAGAAGAAGAATCAATTTCTCCTTTCATTAATTCTATACGTATATAGAGTTTAGGGATGAACAACGGATGTTTAATCCCTTCATCACATAAAACTATAAGCTTAACTGAAAAGTACTTTTTACCACTTCAGTTCCAATGCTTTATAGTCAAATCTAATTGATTTATTACTAGATTCATAAATTTTTTGATAGCTAGGATCTTCAGATTTATGAGTAATCTAGTAGATGATGTCATAACAAGTATGAACATCATTTAATGTGATGAAAAATTAGTCTTATACTTTACCTTCATGTCTATTGAATCACATATATCAGAATGAATGAGTTGCAATTGATTTTAGTTCTAGTTCGTTTTGAAATGGAGTAAAAGTTTGATTTCCTCTAAATGGAACTCATCACATGGTGATAATTTAATCATTATGAATTATCAATCACATTAAGCCTAGATAACACATTCTTCGTAATTTATGTGATACAATCGTTTATACGATATACTAACATTTTCTTCTTGAAGAAGAGTTATGGCAATTCCAATGGTTCCCCATTTTGGGGAAATTCCCAAAATGGGGAATGAATATGGGGAATGGTTAAGTCCAACCATTCCCCATATAGTATATCCCCAAAATGGGGTTCCCTATATATGGGGAACCTCATTTTGGGGAATGGTTATTATATTAATATTTTTTTTAGTTTCGATTTAATTTAATGTGTTTAATATTTTTTTGGTTATTGGGAATAGATTTGATGTAAACAAATTAATATAATAATAATAAAATATTATTACTTTATTGGAATCCGAAATGGGGAATTGAAAATGAGGAAGATTGTTGGAGCAAAAACACTGTAGATCCTGCAAAATGGAGTTTAGGGAATGGAAAATGGGGAAAATAGTTGGACATGCTCTTAGTCATTGGAAAACAAACATTATCCACTTGATAATTTGTAATGCACATTCATTACAATAAAACCATTTATTTAAGAACTAGACTTATAAATCTACAGTTCAAGAATGAAGAAACTTAATCGTCGAAAAAATTCAAAGATGAACCTGTTGTTCATTAAACCATATCATAAATTTAAAATTTGAGAAATAACGAGATTACAACACATCAAGTAGCTATTAGGTTTGCGTTCATTGCAAATATAGTCTACATGTGTCAATTTATAGAACTTCAACTCATTTTGATGTCGATATAAATTTCAATGTTTCTCATATAGATTGTCGAAAGTACACAAAGATACTATGGTCCATGCTCATGCCTGAGTTTGTTTGTGCCACTCTCTTTAAACTCATACATAACAATGTTCAAAGTATAAGAGGACTCTTTATTCCTCAAGCACAAACTCAAACTTTAACCTCCAGATAACTTAATAACTACCATTAAGAATCTAAGTCTACTACAAATGAATTCGTAGTGGAACCCATTACTGATATTCTTTAATCAGTAACGATGAGACTAAACACGTATATTAGGATTTAAGTCAATTATATGAGCAATTGTGTGTTAATTACTATTGACTTGAATACAAACTTTCTAAGAAAATGTAAGCATTAGCCCCAGTATCGAAAAAGATATAAATACTCCATAATCTACCAGGTGAAAACACTTGCATGTAATTCAGTTCGATTCATCGTACAATAGTAATTAAATGTGTTTTTATTGTTTGTTATAGTTCCTTTAACTATAAGTTATATCATTAAATACACTTTGAACCTGTTGTCTTTAATTAGTTCACTTAACTAATGGCATTTAACGATAAGAATTGGATAACTTTATTATGCATTATTATTGAAACTAATTTGGGATTCAATAGGGCATATTAGTCCTAAAAATTTTATTAAGGATTTAAATATTTTATGTATTTTATATGTCTTTAAACAAGTATAAAGTATAAAATAATTAACAATGTATAAATCAAATAAATCACTTAGATCTAGGCATAATAAAACACAATCCCAAAACGATTCAATAACAAAACATGCATAAAATTTGTTATTAAAAAAACAAACAAACACATATTATGATGCTTAAAGAAATGACAATAACTTATATTGTCAACTGCCACATAATATACTTAACGTGTGTAATTATTTTATGTCTTATTAGAATTAAATTATACACTAAGTATTATAATCCAAAAATTACAACATCTACAATGATGTTCATAATGATCACCGTAGGTCAACTTATTAGATCTAGAGTTTTTTCCTTTGATCGAACTTGGTGATAACAAATCAAATTATTATAAAAAGAATCCGGATACCCAATTATTACATAATTTGATCATTCAAACAAATTGAAAATTAAATTTGTGAAACCATGTTTTACAAAATAATAAAATCAATACACACAAAAAATTGCATTTCTTTATGCAATATAATAAAATAATACACTATGTATTACATATAAATACAATAAGTGCATTTTTGAGAACAAATTTCCTCAAGTTCCTCTTGGCTCTTTTTCACTGAATAGATGCTCGGGATTATGTGAAATTTGCATCATAATTGACCATCTATAACATATGTAGAAAGATCAATGTCAATTATTACATAAATAATTAACTTAAATATATTACCAAAATATATTTATATAATTTATATCACATATAAATTAATATTTAATTATCACAAAAAAATTAGCAAAAATATATTTTATATTAACACAAATAAAAAATAATTTATTCATTATATAAATGGTTGATCATTTAAGTATATTACTAAAAATACTTAATTAAACTTATATAACATATATATAATTCAAATAATTATCACATAAATAATTAAAATGTATAAATATATTACTAAAATATATTCAAACATTATACCTCACACATGTATAATTAAATTCAACCATTATATAATAATTAATTTGGATATTAATGATATATTTTCATTTATGTAACTAATACAAATATATAAAGAAAACAATTATAAAAATTAATCAACATACGAAAAATTTTCAATTATTTTCCAGTAGGTTTTAAATTATTTTCTAACCAATAGAAAATATTTTAAAAATTCAGAAACTAATTTTTCATAATTTTTAAGCATTTATTAACATAAAATAAATGAAAAACAATATTTTCTGAACATCAAAAAATTCTAAAAAAATCACCATTAAATCCAAAAAATATGAAAATGTGAGGGTAGAAAAAATTTCGGAGCGAAACGACATCGTTTAAAAGGCGAAAAAATGAAAAAAACAATATGATCATTGGATGAGTGCCACGTGGCGCAATCAGAGAAGCCCTAGAAAAAGCTCATGATACATCCATGAACATTGGAACGGAACCGAGCACCCAATTGCAACACGCCACATGTCCAACCGGTACACCAGTTCTGCCACCGGCGCGTGGATGACACGTGCCGGCAAGTAACAGCCCCTTCGGCGCGTGTGGCACACGCGCCGGCGCGTCACACGCGCCGGCGCGTCACAACCGCCAACCGGCCCGTGTCATGCATGCGCCGCCTTGCAGGCCGATTCCTGCCACCGGACTTTGGTAGACCGACTTGTTTTCACTTTCCGAGTCTGTTGGCGCGGTCCGTTTTATGAAAAAATGAACGAAATTTTACGTTTACACAAAATAACACGAAAATCAAAACTTTTTTCGGCCAAAACACGCATTTTCCGGCCAAAAACGATCCCAGTCACTTAAACATTCCATATGAACTCTAGAATAACAAATTTTCCAGAAAATCATGCCCAAAACACGTAAACATCATTAAAACGCTCCAAAAACACTAAATTTTCTCCATTTTCACACTTTATTCGCATAATTCTAGAAGAACACGAAATCAAATTCCGGAAACGAAATTCCAGAAATTTCGGAATATGTAGAAACAGAATATACATATCAAATCATCGCAAAAAACAAACCATGCTCTAATACCATTGATGGAAAATGTAAATCGGAAATGAATTCAGTACTTACCTTTTCCGTTTATCCAAGATCGAAGAACGCCGCTTGAATGTCGAATCGGATCCATCTCATTATTTATCAGAGTATGGATATATAACCACAACTTCTGTAGCGACGAAGATCGATAATGATCGATTTGCGATGTTTTCGTCGCTAGATGAAAACCCGGAAGAGAGAATTGGTTGGACATGGAAAGTGATTATTTAATGAATAATGTATTCATCAGTTTTTCCACTGTTGTATATTACGTCCAATTCATTATATATATAATGAAATGGAAATTGGTTAATTGCAATGAAGTCCTTAAACTTTTGATTATTTGTAATTAATTCTTTCAAGTTCTATAACTTTTCAATTTAGTCCAAATACTAAATTGGATTGATCCTTTGACTCAATTGATCCGCTCACGGGCGGACCGGGTATTTCCAACACCACTCTTCTAACCCCATTCATCTTTCTCTTTTTTGCAAAGTCACCGTCAAAGTGATATTTATGTATCGAGTCTATTTTCTTTTCAGTTATAGTAAATTGATTATGATCGAATAAAAATGCATCAATTCATAATTAGTCAACATAGAAAATCACTAATTTTATTAAACAACTGACAATTTTAAAGTAAATTATCAATAAAATTTACAACCATGAAATAATTATTTTTATAGGATATTCATGAAAAATCCAATTTTAATTTTTTCTTGGATTTAATTTTTAATAAATAAACTTAAATTTGTAAGACAACATATACATGATGGCCATATATGATTAATGTTAGATTATATATTTTATATTATACAAAAAATTAATTTAATGATAGTATAGAAATTATATAATGCCAATAATAGAAAATAGTAGAAATTTCATATCTGTAATTAAATTATTTAATAAAAAAGTAAAGGTAAAAAAGGAGATAGAAAAGAAAAAAATTAATTATGTGTAATATATTATTTGTTTAGTGGATTTCATACATAACTTGTAATGATAGGTCACGTGTATCATATTAAAAGGTCATCTTAAAATTTATGTATAATAATGAAAAAAGTAAAGTTAATGTATGAAATCGAGAAATGTATATGCTTAATGTATGAAATTGAAAAAATAAATACAATTGATGTACTATAACTGAAATTAGTCCAAAATTATGCTTTGATACGCGTACCGTATGAGTTTTTAAAAATTGCTAGCAAAATTCTGGTTTCGCCGTTTCAACTTTTACTTTTAACTTTTTTCTTGTCTACGTATCGCCTGAACCCTAGCTCAAACAACCATCGCGCCGAGTTTCTGCCCCGGCAGCCGTTTCCATCACCAGCCACGTCGCAAGTCCGATCAAGAGCATCCTGCTAACTGTCAATCAACCTCGCCAAGGAATCTCTGCAAGTGTTCCTTTTTTCTCATCCAGTCCCTTAGTCTCTGAAATTGGGTGAAAATTGAACCACAGGGAATTAATAGTCATCGATAATTAGGGTGTCGCTTTGCTTTTCGATCGGCTTTAAGATAAACTAACTGGTGGAATTAGGTTTTGAATTGCGTAATACCTTTGCTGAAATTAAATGGTTGCAATTTAGGGTTCTTCTTTAGATAGGACTGCTAAGATTTTGATTTCGGTTTTCCAATTAATGTACTGAAATTGTGGGATTTTCTGGTTAATTGAGTCGCTGAAACTATTGACTGGCTATGGATTTATTTTGCAGGATTTGGTACTTAGTTATTAGAATTCGTTACGGTATTAGGCTGATATTTAGAATTTGATTGCTTTGATTTTTAGTGAATTTGGTTGTTGCTCTGCTAATTAATTTGGACTTGCAGTTGCCATTGTGAAAATGCCTATGAAAAGAGTTGCGCGTATGCCTATGAAAAGGGTTACTAGTAAAAGAAAACCAGCCCTTTCGAGTGAACCACGATCAGGCGCTGGCCAATGGCGTATTTTTGAAACTGAAGCAAGGATGCTTCGTACTGAGCGAAACATACAAGCTGCCTTTCTGCATGTTGGATTGCAGCCTCCCCAAATGGGTATGGAATTGGAATATCTCTCTTTCATATGCAATTCTGATATGTCGATACATAGTTGGAATCTTTGAGCAATTTTTGTTGCCTTTGAGTTTACAGATTAGAGTGTTTTGTATATATGGTGGTTTCTCCAAACTAGGATCTGTGTGAAATTGTGGGATTCTCAAATATCTGGTACTTACAAACACACTATTGCTTTGTTTTTAAACTGATTGGGTCCCAGAGTACAAAGATGAGGCACCCCCATCTCGATCATGGAGTGACGTGGTGGCGAGGATAGAGCGTGATCTCAATGCAAGAATGGATCGTATAGAGCGACACATGCAAACTCTCATTGACTACACTCGTATCAACCCTCCTCCAACCCCTTAGATCTCATTTTCGTAGCGCATACCTTCTTTTTCTTCTATTTCTGCTCTGCTCCTACTTCAAAATAAGATAGGAATAGGATGTGGATTTTGCTCATTTTGTGTAGTTTAGGCTTTTTATGTCTTGGAATGATTGTGGAATTTCAGTGCTATAATTTCTAGTGCAATGTCAAAGAATTGTGCGATGTTTTTCAGCTTGAAATATTTTCAATATTATTGTAAAGTGAAATATTTTATTGATTGATTTTGTGTCCAGTGATGAGGATTAGATTACTGTTTTTGGAGTTGTTGCCAGTAGACGACAACTATTAAAAAGTCCTTAGCTTTCAATGTGCTCTTTTTTATAAACCACTATTTAGTCTCTGCATTTTGTTGTCATTTGCTAACAACCCTTACGAATTAAAAGTTAGTCCCAAGTCTTTTTATTCTAATAATTCTTTTAGGGAGAATTGTTAATAGTTTAAGGGCAAGTTCTCAACATTATCATTTTAAAAAGGGTTTAGTACTTTAGATAAGAAAATTAATGAGCTTGTTATATTATTAGAATGGCAGACTGAATCCCCAAGAGCCTTCGATATTGCTGATCCACCAACATTATTAATGAGCTTATATTGTTCACCTTAATTACTAAAGGCAGAAAATCCATTTTAAAATAACTCATGAGTAATTTAATTTTTGGAGAGATGCATGTTTGTATATGTAGTTGTAGTTGTGAACTATCATTAAGGATAAACTGTGTAGTTAAAATACCAGGTTTTGTAATTGCATCTGAAACTAACAGCAAACAAATTCCAAACCAGGATTCATCTACACACACACGAGTAGAACAATATGCAAAAGCAAATGTGTTTTTTTGTCACAATCAAGTGTCAAATAATACAAAAAAGAAGCATTGATCAAAAGAACAGCTGGAAAAATAGCAGAGATGAAGTGACAGGAATCAGCGGTGTCTATTGAGGGGCGGTGATTTTGAAGGAGGGCGAGGAGGAGCAGGTGGAGGCGAAGCAACCATAGGGGTCGGAATGGCGGGTGGTAGCGAACTATCAGGCGAATTGTAAAAGGGATAAATAGTATACACAGTCTGAACAATTGTGAGAGCAAATAGTAGGACTGCAGCAATGAGCGAGAGAATCGCCCAAGGGTTTCGAAAATACGTATGAATGAGATTAGCACGCCACTCGTTCCAAGCTTTCTTACAATACGCATTCACTCTTTTCTCCAGGTAATCGAGGCTACTATTCGGGTCCAACGTTATATCCTTCGAAAGCGAGTTGAAAAGTTTAGCCACTGCTTTGTCGCTCCCAATGGCATTCTGTATGATCCCTCTCGAGTATAACAACGCCACATCCCGCTCGCTATCGATAATGTTATCCATGAAATAGATATATGATGTCACCTCATTTCCCGCCCCGTTATGGAGGCGCTCGAAGGCCATCAAATTCAGGAATATGTACTCCGTTGCGTCATTCACTACAATCACCGGTAGCCTAAGAACCCCGCCTTGAAACGATATGTCTTTGAGGCTCTTTGTCTTGCTCTTCTTGAACCGAATCCCGGCTTCATCTAGCTCCGTCGCTGACCGGATAATGTTGTCGCCGCCTTTGTTTTTCGATCTTCCACGTCTCCTCCTTTCCCTCTCGCCGTGATTTTGAATCAAGTTTTTCCGGTAAACATCCAAGATGTGCAGGCACTTGCCGAGACTTGAGACAGGAGTGTTCGGGAAGCAGAACTTGAGGACAAGATGGTTCAGGAAATCTTCGTCCTGTACAATGTCAAAATGTTACACAAAAACAAAACAATGAAATCAATTGTAAGCAAAGGGACCTTTTCGGGCAAAAAGTCCTATTTAGTCCCACGGTCAATTGTATGTTTAGGCCTCGTGGTATACATGCCATCCATTTGGTATATGTGCTATTACTCTTTTGATCTCTGCACTATTCAACCGATACCCATTAGGTCCCTTATGCTATATGATTTGTTACATTTTGGGCCTTGCAAATGCATAATATGTACCTAAGGGACCAAAAAGGTAATAGATTGCATTGTACAGAGATCAAATGAATAACTTGTATACCACAAGGATTAAATAGACAAATGAGCTACTAAAAAAGTGGTTTTACCAACCTTTTCTTGGCCACATTCGACCGCCAGAAGCCTCTCGAGAAGCAACATAGGGAGTTGATTCTCGAGCATGAGCATGTCACGCATAACATAAGGCATGATATACAACTTCCCATGGCTACTAAAAACCGGATCATTTGCATCGTAATCATCCAACGTACTAGTCGCAACACGTAAAATCTCGAGCATAAAACAACCATCCAAGATCATCATTCGCAAAAATGCATTAGTATCATTTTGCCAATGCAAATCAAGCGGATCATACGAGTCTTTTAAGAGTTGCACAACTTCGGACAACGACTTGACGAACAGTTGCAAGGGCTTATTGGCTCTCTTGAGAAAATGAAGGAGAGCTCTTTGCTTGTGTTCTTCCATTGACAAAAGATGTTCTTCCCCGTTATGATATGGACCGAAAGACACGGATTGTGGCCTATACGCTTTCTTGTTGAGGTTTGTAATACAGGCTGGCACTTTGTAGATTGACCTCTTTTTCCAGCGCTCCGCCTCGTCTGAACTATTTGTGTCTTTCATATTTTCGAGTTTCTTACTCATCTCGATAATCCAGTTCGGTTCCCCCATTGATGGGAATTGATACGATTTTCCTTTCAGCTGTAACTGATTATAAAGACTGGATAATAGTCTGTCTTTCGTTGCGTTAGAAACAAGAATATTGAGGAAATTTTAAAAAAAGCAGACATGAATGGTGTCTTTATGGGAATCTGAAAGCTAAGAGATGAGGTTTGATGGATGAAGGAGACAAGTACCTATGTAAAGTAAAAATAGACTGTACAAAATCTTACAACAGTTGAGGAATTCCTTTCTTGTTGTCTCAAACATTTGATTGATTCTTTGCCTTCTTTTTAAGAGAACAAAAACCTTTCATAAAAGAAATTATTTTTGATTTTCTACTTACATATATTGAGAACATGAACCACGATGAAAAAAGGAAGTAGTGGCAGCCTGGCAGGAAAAGCTGCAATTTTCTTTAATTATGAATCCAATGGGAAGATAATGATACTACTTAATAAGAAATTAAACGAAGTACTATATTTTTAAGGATTTACAAGTATAATTTAAAGATAGTTTTTTACGCAACTCAACTTTGTTTATAAATATTTAATGCTTCTTCATTTATTTCTAATGCTTTTTATTCCTTTTTTTCTTATGTTTAATAAACAGTGCTCAAACAAAACTTATATAGCCAATATTTTCAAGTAAATAATAACATTTTTAGTTGAGTTTATGTTTTTGCATATGCAATTTTTTACTCCATCTTTAGTGTTTTTGTTACAATTTTATGTAATTGGATTAATAAAGCATAAGGTGTAAAAAAGAATGAAATCATTGTTTACATTACAAGATGTGATAACTCGGTAAATAATTCATATTCGGGATAAAGTTCTGAGAATTTCTCTACAATCAAGAGATCTATTTTATATGGAATAAAACTCTATCTTATTAAGGGGATAATTTCAAATCAAGCAATACAATACTTATGCTACTACAATTATTAATCCTAATCTATTTAGGACCATCTAAATGTCCATATAAAGGCGCCAATTATGACATCGAATTCCAATTATCATTATTCTCCACCTCGATCCTTTACTAACTTGAGCGTCTGAGTGTTTTTTGTTTGTTTTACAGGTTCCTCTTATTGATCGACTTCAAGACGAACGAGTCAACTACGAAGATTATTTTCATAATCTTTCATTGGTGCGGTGAGCGTGGACTGAATTTACTTGTTCAGACGAGAATTTCAGTTTAGAACACGACTTTCAAAAATCTCAATTTTTTTATCGGTGCGACAACAATAACATAGATAAGCGATCGTAAACTTTAATTGTTTTTTCAATGAAATCAAATTGCCATTATAGATAATTTATTTCAACTGATTAATAATTTGTATTGACTCACTTGATTGATTTCTATTTTTTACACATGATTCGGTTTATTCCGAACCAAAGAGATACATATACCTTCTTATTGGGCACTATAAGCTCGTTTTGAGCAGCAAATAACTTAATTAATTTGCATGAATTTATAGTAGTACTTACGGATATCAGTTCATGTTCTTATATAACCTGCAATTATTATTTCCTCTATTATCAAGGATCGACTCTACGGGAGAAGCTAGTCGCAATTTATATAAGGATTCAATTGGCACCGCAAACTCGTAAAACGAAAAGATAACCAAAGTATGTAAGTATAATGCATACAATTGCAAATTTGCAGCCGTGGTGTCATAATTGAATCATAAATATCCAATTATTAGTTGGAGCACACCAAAAAAAAAAGTTTAATATACCATTCTTTCATAATATGCAAACTAAGTTGATAATTTGGAGCTACGTTGTGTTTTAACCCATTTTTATTGAATAGAGGTACAGGACGTAATCATGGATGCTTAATCTAGGATGGACACAAAAAACAAAAGCAAAACCGAGATGAGATATCATCTTCGATACTGAACCCGAGATGGCTACTCAATACTTGATTCGTTGGGGGCTCAAGCAAACAATTGCAAATATAATCCAGAGCAAAGCTAGCCAAGTATGGCATTGGCCAAATTTCACCCCTGTTGGAGGGTTCCAATTATTTGGACGTTTAATTACTGGATTCTCCAAGCTTGTCTCGCCACTGCTTAACTTACGCTTTCATTTACGATGAAGGAATGGAGCCAAGGTTGTCACCCGAACTAAGCAACCAATGGCATAAAGATAAGTGTAACTCTATAATTTACTGAGTGCAACTCACCATGCACTGTAATTACATTTTTCTAATATTGGATGGTTGTTTTGAATTCTGATATAACTAAAAGGCCCGGATAGGCAAGCTTTTTCTTTGTATAGGTCAGTAACTTCTAGGTTGATGACGAATTGGCATTACCAACTATTGAAACTATGACTCTTGCCTCTGAAGTTGTCAATTATATTGTCTCAATCTGCAGTCGAAAATGAAATGGCTTGAAAGCTAAAGCTGTCATCTTTCCCATTTCCATGGTCCCAGGCCAACTCGCAGCACCCGATCATAAAAAGGTGGTGCTACAGAAACTACAATTATCCATTCGTAATTGAAGATAAATGACGATCCGTCTCGATGGAGATGGGAACCGTAAGAAGCAATGAAAAAGTTTATGAAAATGGAGGCTTTCATGAAGATAGGTTTGTCATCCGGCAAATAGAAAGACCTTAGACGTGCAGTACCGACTGATTAGTTAGCACCACCCTACAAATGGGCTCATAATGAAGAAATGTGATCTAATCCTAAGGGATACACCGCGTCAAAAACCAACAAAGGTAAAGGTAAACTCTGTGCCAACTCTAAAGGAGCATACTAAATCTGCAAAAGTCATTGTACTCGCAGCTAAATCTGGAAAAAAAGACAAAGGACACCAAATGATGTAGAACATTAAAATGTCGGTTCAATCTAGGCTTTCATCATCATGGATGAAGTTGTCTCTTTCCATTTGCGCAATTTAATAGTTCTGATCAAACTATCTGAAATTAACGCACTGACCAAATGGGCCCTGAGTTCTCTAAGGAACAAAAAATTGGCCACACGGGCCCTAAGTTCTCTAAGGAACATTGGAGGCGGTTAAGCGCATCTGACTCTCGACATCATCACACATATATTGGTGATCGATAATAACCATCTTAGGTGCTTGAAGAGCCCTAGATATGCTCGTTTTCTCTAAGTTATTTTTATAAAACCTGCTAAACGTACACCTAAGAAGTACAACAGGATAATTAAAAGTGCTTAAGAGAAAGCAAAATGATAAATGCATTAATACGCCTCAAGGGCTTAATGTATAAATGCATCAAAGGCATAAAAAACCCCTCTAGGGCTTAATACATATTACAAACAAAGCTTAGTCGGCTCAAAAATCATTAGAGGCACACATAAGACCTCAAGAATAGCGTAAACCCATGGTAGCTGCAAAAAAAAAAGCAACTAAGCAATCCTTCAACCTTAAAAGGCTTCAAATAGTCTAAGGGAGGGACTTCTGATAACTCGATAAATAATTCATATTCGGGATAAGGTTCCAAGAATTTCTCTACAAGCAAAAAACCTATTCTATATGAGATAAAACTCTATCTTATTAAGGTATAACTTCAAAATCAAGTAATACAATACTTACGCGACTACAATTCCTAATCCTAATCTATTTCGAAGATTTGGAGCATGAAACCAGATTTTATTTTCCAATCTTTTATTGATGTGGTGAGCGTGGACCCGCTGAGTACACCAATTCCATCGGGTTCATAACACAAAAATTTCTTCACAAGAATGAACACATTCTGTTTTGCCAATGTTTGACCTCAATCCAAGCAATTAAAGCGTCTTTGACAGACCAAAATTCTTCAGCAAATTCAACCTTGCAAAATCTTACTTCACTTGACTATTGGCCAAGTTCTCTTCGTTGAGAAATTATTTTCAGCAATTAGCTTTGGCCTTTTTTTAAAAATTATCATTATTTGGGCTCTAACCAGTGAGCCTTGTCTAAAGTTAATTTGACTTGATTTTTATTATTGGTTTAGCTTGATCAAAGTTTGCAGGAGATAATTATTTCACTACTATTACATGATTTCGGGAGGGTTGAGGTCAAATAGCAATTGGTTGGTCGATGATTTCCCATCAGCATTAGACCCTTCATTCGTTTATGATAAATCTAACTAGTGCAGTTATTTATCAACCGAAACGCTACAATCCCAATTAGTTCGCCAGACCTACTTAATCGGATAAGTTTTCTATCTATTTGTATTTGTTATATTTCGGTCTATTAATTATCCATGAGCCTCGAGTGATGATAATCATGTCCTAAATATTCATATGCTACTTATCCTTTGATGCGATGATACATATTGATGACACCTCTTCTTTTATCATGAATGATAATTAATTATAGAGCATGAGAGGGTGTATAGATTGTTGCGTAATTATCTGATTCATTATTTTCAATTTTAAGAG
>CATIWQ010025675.1:0-10757 GCA_949673415.1 Euphorbia schlechtendalii
GGGGTATTCTAATACAAAAATTAAAAAGAAATAAAAGAAGAAGGAGAATTACAACATTATTTACAATAAAAATAATTCCTAGGCCAAAAATAAAAACTAAAAAGAAAAGACGATGAACATGGAATTTGCAGCTCTAGGAACTCAGAGGCTTTACCCTTTTGGTGTAAATCCACTTCGGCGTATCCGTTTGATCCTCGGGAGCATTCCTCGTTCCTTTTTGTAGTTTAGGTGATTTAATGTGAAAAGGTTGATGTAAAAGTCCAAAAATCTTCGTTTAATTCTTGGGATATTAATGTAATTTAATTGTAAAAAAGAATTGGTTAGTTGGAAAATAAAGTGTTTATTTATCCAAAAGATAATTAGACTCGGATTCTAAATTGGTTTTAGACCCGAGAATATCTGAGGATTTCAGAAGAAATTTGATGAAGAAATTTGATTTTAAGATGAAGAAATTCAGGATTCAAAAGTGTTTTTGATCCGAGAAAAAGTTAGAAGAAAGCGAGAAATATTGTTTTATTTTTTGTTCTAAAAGAGAGGATTTTTATCTTTGAATTTCCGGGCCCGGTGTACTGAAAAAGACCCGACTATTTATAGATAAAAAAAAGTTCCAAAAAATCCAAAACATAGAGCCTCACCGGCGAGGGGTCTCACACGCGAGGCTGCCTCGCAAGGGCTACGTCGCGCAGCCGCGCTCGAGGCTGCCTCCTCGTGAGCCCAACTCGCGCAGCCTCGCACTGGCTGCCTCACGCAGTCCCGCGCGAAGCTACCTCCTCGCGAGGTCGCCTCGCGCAGCCTTGCGCGAGGCTGCCACCTCGCGAGGCCTCCTCGCGCAGCCTTACGCGAGGCTGCCTCCTCGCGAGGCTTCCTCGCACAGCCTTGGGCGAGGCTGCCTTGTTCTGAGGCTGCCTCGTGCCGGCTACCTCCCGCAGCCTCCCGCGAGGCTGTCTCCTTGCGAGGTTGCCTCCGTGCGAGGCTCCCTCGCGATCGGGATTACGTCTCCTTCATTTTTTTTATTTATATATATATTTTTTTTTGTATTTTTTTTATTTAGTTAAATAGTTTTATCTAAAACGTCCGAGGAGGATTCCCATTTGAATATCATCGGATGGTCGAAAATCGTGTGATTCGAGGATAAATTTCCCGCAAAGCCGTCATCATTGAATGCGCGAGCTGGTACAAAATCCCGTGCTCACATCCTATTAATTATTAATCTGGTCTAACCAATTAATAATTCTTTTAATGAATTCGACAACCTAAATATTCTTGGGATAGACCTACTCTATAGGTTCTTTACTTAGTTCGGTAAACACCCAAAGTGTGTGACCTCATACGATCCCAAAGTATAGAGCCACTAGAGGTTAACCTAAACTAGTTTCCTATTCGGGAACCTTTAGGATCAGTGTTCTAGACCGATATGGAACCTGATAGCTCTAGATGTTCAAATGGGCTTTCTAGCACAACCGTATGATCCCCCAATACTCAGAATGTCACAAACCTGTGACTTGATCCAGTTTTGTAGTAGTAACTAATACAGTACACTCCTTCCATCAGGTTAAGTACCATTTAGTTTATTGAGCTCGAATTAAGTATTAGCTCATGTAATAGTCATAGGTATCCTGGAAATAGACTTGTTCACGAAGAACAACTAGAAACCCATTCTATCATTCATAAACTATGATCAGAGTTTTAGGAGCGATGGATCCTATCTTCACTACTCGACTTACCAACATGTGATCATTACTATACCCATAATCAACCGTGTCATCCTAATTACTAGGGTATGAATAAGTATGTCCCAAAGTAAAGCAAATCTTGTACAAGGTAATTAGTATCTCAGGTCTGAGGATACTTGTACTACTACTGGAATAAGACATGACACCAACACATGGATATAGTTAATTCTGAGTGTCTATCTTATAGTGGTCTCCAATGTATTACCCCGAATGCATTCATGTGTTAGTTCAAGTTACCACCTTCAGCTCGTGAGATAGGTTGCTTAGATCTAATCCAAGGAGTAAGCTTACACATGCTAGTCTGTCCGCTTCATTGATGTCCAGTCTCAATGAAACTATAACTATGGATAATTAGACTATTCATAGTAACACGTATGTGCAGTTCTCACACCACATAGCTCCCACGATGTCCTTGAATTACGCTATGAAGTAATCACGGACTTTATCTTACCAATGCGCAATATACACACACACACACACACATATACACTGCACATATATGATTCTAGAAACATTGTTAAATAACAAAGATACCTTTTATTATTAAAAATAATAATAATCTAAAACTGTTTATACATTATAATTAATTAAGGTATATCACCCTAATTGTCTCTAGGGCTATATCATGTCTAACAATCTCCCACTTGCACTAGAGCTAATTTCCCATGTGCTTCATGCCATACTCATTAACTTGTTGGTCATGTTAACCCGAGTCAATGGCTCTGTAAGCCCATCCTCTAGATTTTTTTCTGTTGGGATGTATTCTAAGCTTATATACTTTCTAGCTACTATCTCCTCAATGAGATGGTATTTTTTGAGTACATGTCCATTTCTCTTACGAGACCATGGTTCCCTTGCCTGAGTAATAGCCCCATTGTTATTGCAATAGACCGCTATTGGATTTATAATGCTAGACACCACACCAATATCACAAATATATCCCTTAAGCCAGACAGCTTGGTTAGCTGCTACTGAAGCAGCTATATACTTAGATTCTATGGTTGAATCAGCAATCGTATCCTGTTTGAAACATTTCCAAACAACTACCTCTCTATTTAACATAAACTCATATCTCGACTAGGATTTGTAATCGTCCCTATCAGACTAAAAACTTGTGTTAATGTATCCCTTCAGAAAGAGATCACCTTCTCTATATGTGAAAAAACATATCCTTAGTCCTACATAAGTGCTTAAGGATAGTTTTAACGCTCATCCAATGCTTCTCACCTGGGTCAGATTGAAATTTGCTCATGTAGCTCAATGCATGTGAGACGTCAATTCGAGTGCATCCATAACATACATGATGGATCTTCTCGCTGAGCATAGGGTATTACATTCATATGCAGTCTCTCCTCTTGTGTTCTCAGACACTCAGATTTAGAAAGGTTAATCTCTTGAGATATTGGGAGATAACCCTTTCTCGATTGCTCAAGGTTAAATCTAGCCAAAACCTTATCTATGTATGTACTTTGTGAAAGACCTAGCAGCGTTCTGGATCTATATCGGTAGATCTTTATACTAAGTATAAAAACTGCTTCTCCAAGGTCTTTCAAGGAGATTTTCTTTGATAACCATGACTTCACTGTCTGAAGAAAAGGAACATCATTTCATATCAGTAATATGTCATTGACATATAATACAAGGAAAACTATCGCACTCCCACTAGCCTTCTTATATACACATGGCTCATTAGCGTTTGACACAAAACCAATTTCTCAGATTGTCTCATCAAACCTAATATTCTAACTCGTTGATGCTTGCTTAAGTCAATAAATGGACTTCTGCAACTTGCATACATTCGAGCCATCCTTGGATGTAAAACCCTCATGTTGTGCCATATGCACATCCCTATTTAGATTCCCGTTAAAGAATGCCATTTTCAAATCCATCTGCCAAATCTCATAATTGTAATGAGCGATGACGGCAAGGAGTATCTTGATAGACGTTAGCATGGCTACCATTGAAAAGGTTTCATCATAGTCAATAACCTCTTTTTACGGTAACCTTTTGCAACCAACCTTGCTTTATAGGTAATTATGTTACCGTCCTTGTCAATTTTCATCTTGAAAACCCACTTTCAACGAATTCGACAATGTAAATATTCTCAGCATAGACCTAGTATAAAGGTTCTTTACTTAGTCCAATAAAACCCTAAAGTGTGTGGCCTGATAGGATCCCAAAGTATGGAGCTGCTGGAGGTTAACCTAAACTTGGCTTCCCATCTAAGAACCTTTAAGCTTAGTGTTCCAGATCAATATGGAACTTGATAGCTCTAGTAATTAAAATGAGCTTTCTAGAAAAGGCGTACGATCCCCCAATACTCGAAACGTCACATGCCTGTGACGTGATCCAGTTCTGCAGTAGTAACTAATACAATAAACTCTTTCCATCAGGTTAAGTACCATCTAGTTTATTGAGCTCGGATTAAGTGTTAGCTCAAGTAATAGACGTAGCTATCTTGGAATTAAACTCATTCACGAAGAACACCACTCGTCTTAATGTATCAAGATTGACTAGAAGCCGATGTTATCAATCTTATACTTTTATCAGAGGTTTAGGAGTGTCTCTCTTCAACAAGAGCCCCTAAGGTACATCTACCATTATATCACTATATCAGGATTGACTAATCACCTGTGTCATCTTGATTACCAGGGTATGAAAAAGTATAACCCAAAGTATAGCAACTCCTACATAAGGCACTATATCAGGATTGACTAATCACCAGTGTCATCTTGATTAACAGGGTATGAAAAAGTATGACCCAAAGTATAGCAACTCCTACATAAGGTAACCAGTATCTCAGGTCTAAGGATACTTGTACTGCTATTGCAATAAGACATGACACCAATGTTTAGATATAGTTATTTCCAAGTGTCTATCTTGTAGGGATCTCCAATGTATTACTCAAATACATTCATGTGTTATAACTCAAGGTACAACCTTCAGCTCGTGAGATCGCCTGCATGAATCTAATCCAAGGATTAAGCCTACATATGCTAGTCTATCCCCTTCATTGATGTCCAGTCTCAATGAAACTATGACTATGGATATTTAAACTATTCATAAATAGTAACACATATGTGTAGTTCTCACACCACATAGCTCCCACTATGTCTTTGCATTTTTACACTATGAAGTAGTATGATTGATTAAGATATATCGCCCTAATTGCTTCTAGGGCATATATCATATCTAACCATACATGTGTTTAGTTCTCACAATACATAGCTTCCAATATGTCCTCCCACTTTAACGGTGTGAAGTAATCACAAAATTTGTCTTATCAATGCGCATATATATATTATAACACATATATACGATACTAGCGAGATACATAGATTAAATAACATTGATACATAACAAAGATGCCTTTTATTATTATTAATAGTAATCTAAAAATTGTTTGTACGTTTGACAAATTAAGATTTATCACCCTAATTGCCTCTAGGGCATACATCATATCTAACAATCTCCCACTTGCACTAAAGCCAATTGCATATGTGCTTCATGACATACTCGTTAACATGCTGGTCATGCTTAAACTGAGTCAATGGGTTTCTTAGCCCATTTGCTAGATTCTGATCTGTAGGGATGTATTCTAAGCTTATATCCTTTCTAGCTACTATCTCTTGAATGAGATGGTATTTTCTGAGTACATCTCTATTTCTTTGACGAGACCATGGTTCCTTTGCGTGAGCAATAGCCCCATTATTATTGCAATAGATCATTATTGGATTTACAATGCTAGACACAACACCGAGATCACCAATAAATCCCTTAATCTAGACAACTTGCTTAGTTGATTCTGAAGTAGCTATATACTCAGACTCAGTGGTTTAATTGGAAGTTGTATCCTATTTGAAACTTTTCCAAACAACTGCCCCTCCATTTAACATGAACACATAACTTGACTAGGACTTGTAATTATCCTTATCAGAGTGAAAACTCAATTCAGTGTATCCCTTTACAGAGAGATCACCTTCTCCATATACCAAAAACATATCCTTAGTCCTACGTAAGTACTTAAGGATAGTTTTAATGACCATCTAGTGCTTCTTACATGGATCATATTGAAATGTGCTCATGACTCTCAACGTGTGTGAGATGTCAGGTCGATTGCATACCATAGCATACATGATAGGTCCCATCATTGAAGCATAGGGTATTCCATTCATGTGTAGTCTCTCCTCTTGTTTTCTCGGACACTCAAATTTTGAAAGGCTAATCCCGTGAGACATCGGGAGATAACCCTTTCTTGACTGCTCAAGGTTAAATCCAGCTAAAACCTTTTCTATGTATGTACTTTGAGAAAGACCTAGTAGCCTTCTAGATCCATCACGGTAGATCTTTATACCTAGTAAAAAAGGTGCTTCTCCAAGGTTTTAAATGGAGAACTTCTTTGTCAACCATAACTTTACTATCTAAAGAACAAGAACATCATTTCCTATCAGCAATATGTCATTGACATATAGTAGAAGGAAATTGATCGCACTCCCACTAGCCTTCCTATATACACAAGGCTCATTAGCATTTGACAAAAAACCAATTTCACGGATTATCTCATCGAACCTAATTGTTGGTCCTTAGACAGCATATAAACAACCGTAGAGGGGGGGTGAAAGCGAATCTTGGTTACTTTTTAAGATTTATGAAATTCTGTTTCACCAAGTTAAGTTTCTATATGCGTGCTGAGTTGCAAATAAAAACATTATAAAGTGCTTAGCTTTGTTGGCACAATTTATCTTCAATCTATTGCTGATTACTCGACTCAGCTTAGGATTTGTTTTTAAAGCAAATCAATAAACAGAGATAAAATTATGTATGAGTAAGATAGAGTAAAAGCTAAAAGCGCAGTTCAAAACTTCAACACCTGAATTTTATCTTGTTTCGGCCCCGAGCCTACCTCTACTCCTCAGATACCTTTTCCAAGCTTTAATCCACTAGTGTTCATTCTTTACTTAGGTGTAGCAGCCTTTACAAGGTAGACACACTTTTACAGAAAGTACCTTCCTTTTTAACTACCACTCAACTCAGTTTGGGTACCCTTCCCAAACTGACACTCAAATTTGAAGATTGCAGACTAAATTCAACTTATCAATGCATTTAATCCTTACAATGTTAAATCTAAGTATTTCTCTCTATTACAAACAGATTTGGAATCGGTGTATGCTGATTGCTTGAGTTTGGAATTTCTTGAAGTTGGGAGTATTTTCGCAGAGTTTTAGCTTTATAAGAAATTCAAGGTGATTCACCAAGTTTGAACGTCTGCTTCAGTCTTCTATTTATACTTGAAGCTTTGCAAAGTAGCCGTTGCAAACTTTTCGAGGTCGTTGAACTTCAATTTCTCTTCTATTCATATCTTTCAAATCTTCTTATTGGAGACAGATTCTAGGACGTTTAGAAATAGAAATTTGAACATTGAGGCGTGATAAAATTCCATGGACAAAATCTTATTTATCTTTAAGCAATTCGGTTTAAGATAGGCGTGCGAGAATGCAACATGGAATTTTCAAATTGGTTAACATTGCTGACGTTTGGCAGAGTTGTACGGAGACACTGAGAAACGACACATGTCAGAAAAATCTTTTATCTTGGACTTTAGTGTGGCAATCCTAACATTCCGTACTGACACCTTTTATCTTGTGAGGAACATTGGAAATCTTCCTTAATTTTAGTGCTTTTTAACCATAATAGTAACTAAAGAATATTCCATCTCTAACAGAATTTGTTAGTAGCATATGTGTCATTTAACTCTCTACATGTCAAAGGAAACAACTTTTAATAAATAAAAGCTAACTCAGCACAGCTGAGTGGATATATTTCTAAAGTACCTAGTACTCAGCACAGACTTAGCTTTTCCTACTCTAACCCGTAACTTAATTAATTACTCAACAAACTGAGTTATTTTCCCTTAAACAAACTCTATTCAGCTTCATTAATTAAGAGTATACATAGTACTCAATTAATTTCACTATCCTAGTTAGTTTGCCATTTCCAAAACATTAAAGTAATGTGAGGTACTATTAACTTGGGTTCTATGATCTCCCCCATTTTGGACAGATAGTAAACTAGGTTGTAGAAGAATTTAATTAAATAAGTAGTTTAGAGATATCAAGAATACATAGAAAGCGATGTAAGACTCCCTTGTGCTGAGTGACTTTCCTTAGTCAACTTGAGCTCCCCCGTACTGAGTGAGTCTTCTTCGTGTAGCTTAGCTCCCCCAGACTTAGAGGATTTTTCTTAACTTTGGGACTTTGCGTTACTTCAGCTTTACTTCAAGATTGGTCTCTTGTATGAGTTCCTGCATAAAATTTTCAACACACAGCAAAAACATACATACAGCATAAGATAAAGTTAAGAAGATCTTAACTTGAGGTAGAAACTTTTAATTTTTATTAATTCAAAAATTGAACTTAGTCAGTATATTATTTATGTCCTAAACTAAGATTACACATTGAAGTCCTATTGCAAGTTCTTGAAAATACAAAGAAAATGGCCTATACTTCTTTCTATACATTGAAGAGAAGAGCCAATAGTCTTGTCTTGATTCGATTTGGGATGTTACTATTGAGGAGGCTTGTGATGAAACTGTTGCCTAGGAAGAGATCCCTTATTAAGATTCACCATTCGGAGAGCATTTTAAGCCACCTTCTCCCACTTTGCTATCTGACCTTACACAATTTGTTCAAGGAAGCTATTGAAAGCATTGAGGCAGCTCTGAAGTTCTCTTGCTGGCCTATGATTTGCGGGGAAATCTCTTACTCCAGTTACTCTTTGCCTTGGGTAGTAAGAAAATCTTGATCGTTCAACTCGTTGAGAAGAAGATGGTGACATGTGGAGAGGTGGGCAATCTAGTTAAATCCCTTATACACAAACTTTTGAAAGCATTGAAGAAGGCCTGAAGTCCATTGCAGTTAGTGCTATCTTCAGCTGCACTTCTATGTCAAAAACCTGGGGACCAATAGATGATATAAAATTTGTAGTGTAATCAATGTCCTTTACGTCCAATTCACCTATCTTCATCAGAGTACCAATATTTATCTACATGTCCTCTACCTTTAACTTTATGACATTTAGCTTGGTGTGAATAGTCAAACCGATCTCAAGGCAAAGAGATTTTGTAGTAGGCAAACTCAAAGTAGGCATGTCTGGAAAAATCCTCCCCATGGCAGATACAAGAAACTTCTACAAGGAGGAGCCTTTCATGGTTATGTGTTCATTGACATCTCATTGGATGGTGTCCATTTTGGTGTAGAGAGAATCAAGGTTGATGACGGGGGCCTTATCCATCTTGGTTGAAATTACCTTTAGTAGCTTCAACACTTCCATCTTATTTATTATCGTGGAGCAGCAAGAACTTTGATTAACTCTCAAACAGCTTTGCAATGTTGTGGCCAACATCCTTTGTAGTTTCGACCTCCTTGAAGACATTCTCGATCTTGTGATCGGTTAGTCTTTTTATTTTGGCCTTCTCCTCGCATAATTTATGAATCTGTGTCACTTGAGTAGCCATATTGGTACATAAGAGACTCAGCTGCTCAATAGCAGCAACTACTCTACCCTTTATCTTTCTTGTAACAGCATTAGCCATTATACTAGATGTGGGGATAGATGTGATTACTACCCCAAGTTGGGCTGTAGAATCTGTCAACCTAGTGAGAATTAGAGCCATCTTATCCACCAAACTTTTGGAACTCTCTTTTGCCAAATGATTTCAAAAAGCCAACAAGCTACCCTAAATCCTCTCAAACTTCTCAAAGTATGGAGATTCACTGGGCACACTTGTGTACTATTCGAATTCAAGTAATTTTGCCTTAGGTCTGGAAGATAAGTCCATCAATTCATGAGCCAGTAGCACTTTTCTTACTGCTCCATTTAACTTAGTAGTCATCTTGAGTGTAGGAAATTTCTTCCTAGCTAACTCTCTGATTTCTACTAAGAAGGATGCATCAGCCAAATCCTCACGCATTGGGTCTCTTCTAGGTTCAGTTGCTTCATGGGCTATAAAATTTTTCTCAACAGTCTGACCACTTGTGTTTCCCTGCTAAGCGTAGTTCTCAGCATTGGGAACTTCCCTAACTAGAGGGGTTAAGGGGGTAGATGATGGGTTTGAAGAAGTGGGTGGTTAAGAAGTATTTACAATTGAAGAAGTTTGGGGGATGTTTTGGTTGAGCGGAATAGAAGGTACAATGGATGTACAAAGAATGGTTTGAGGTTGAGATTGTACAGGAGAAGAATGATTAGAAGGATTATTTACTAGGGAGTGGTTAGGAGAGAAAGAATCATGGCTTTTATGGGTGAAGAAATATGAATGGGTGAATTTTGGGTATTAATAGGTGAAGAGGGTATATGGATAGGAGAATGTACAGTATTAGAAGGAGGAGGAGAATTTACAGATGGTTTTTCAATATCTACAAGAGCAGAAACTGAGGGAATTGAAGGATTTACAGGAAAAGGTGTGATTTGAGGATTTACAAAAAAAGAGGGGGTAGGAATTTTAGAAACCTCTAGGTTAGCTGTTTAACCCAAGGATGGGTCAGCTTGAGGTTGCTCATGCTGAGTCGAGGACTCCTCAACATGAGTGAAAGTGGGTGTCGGGATGTTGAGTTTCTAGGGATCAGACTTCTTAGGAATTAGGGAGAGGGTGTCTCCAACATCCTCCTCGTTGTTCACCACCTACACATTACATTGTAGGGGCTTGTTGGTGGCAGAACACTAGAGCTGAGTGCCCTTGAATTTGGTAAAAGCTTCTTATACTTCAGCTGTAGTGTTAGGACTCAGAGTGTCCTCTTCTCTTTTAACTTTTTGGTCTCACCCTGTGATAAATGTATAATTAAACTTATTATCATAATAATTTTACACATTAAACACCATAGTTTAAGTCATTTTTATACTTCATATAAAAGATTTCACATGGTATGTAGTTGTTTTTTATGCAAATGCAGGTACTAGGTAAATCTTGGAAGTAAAATGATTAAAGTTGGAAATCTATGAAAAAAGAGTGAAAAAGGTGCAAAAAGATGC
>CATIWQ010025701.1:0-13983 GCA_949673415.1 Euphorbia schlechtendalii
AATGTCCTCCATATATGCTATCATGGCAATGACTTAAATCTGAAGAAAAGTTAATATCATCTATACATCTACGAATAATACCATTGGTACATACCTTAAACAAATAAGGTTCATCCCATATAAATGATCTAATATCCTTAAGAAATTTCTTCTTACCATTAGAATCTAAATCAGAGGGTAAAGTATGCGTAACCAAATAATTTACAAAGAAGGCATACCATGGACTAACAGTATGTTTAACAGATATAAGATTTTCATCTAGAAAAAGTTCATTAATATCACCAATTTCACCTATAGGTCCCTTATCATCTTTAAAATTAGATAAGCGGTATTCTCTCTTCCCTTTTTATCCCTTATTTCCAAGTCAAACTCTTGCAAAAGAAGGATCCACCTAATTAATCTAGTTTTGGCATCTTTTTTAGCAAACAAATATCTCAAAGCAACATGATTTGTATAAACTATTACTTTAGATCCAATCAAATATGATCTAAATTTATCACATGCATATACTACTACTAACATCTCTTTTTCAGTGGTGGTGTAATTGCATTGTGTAGAAGACAAAGTGTGACTCGTATAATAAATTGCATGCAAATTCTTTCCATACCTTTGACCTAACACACAACCAACAGCAACATAACTAGTATCACACATCAATTCAAATGGTAGAGACCAATTTGGTTTCACATTTATGGGTGCCAAAACTAATATTTGTTATAAAGTGTTGAAGGCTTTTAAACAATCATCGGAGAAATTGAACTTCACATCTTTAACTAATAAATTAATTAAAGGTTTAGCTATAATAAAAAAATCTTTAATAAACCTTCTGTAAAATCCAGCATGGTCTAGAAATGATCGTACTCCCTTAACATTTATGGGAGGAGGTAATTTCTCAATAATCTTGGTTTTCGCTAAATCTATATGAATTCCCTTCTCATCTATCTTATGACCTAAAACTATACCTTCATTAACCATAAAATGACATTTCTCCCAATTTAATACCAAATTAGTTTCCTCACATCTAGTAAGTAATTTATCTAAATTTTCTAGACATTTCTCAAAAGAATCTCCATATACAGAGAAATCATCCATGAAAACTTCCATAATATCCTCTACATACTTAGTAAAAATAGCTGAAACATACCTTTGAAAAGTAGCCAGAGCATTGCACAACTCGAAAGGCATTCTTCTATAAGCAAATGTACCAAATGGACAAGTAAAAGTGGTTTTGTCTTTGTCATCTGGCTTAATATGAATTTGAAAATATCTAGAGAATCCATCAAGAAAATAGTAAAATGCATGACCTGATATCCTTTCTAACATTTGATCTATAAATGGTAAAAGGAAATGGTCTTTCGTAGTGGCTGCATTTAATTTTTTGTAATCTATGCAAACTCTACATCCAGTTGTTGTCCTAGTAGGAACTAAGTTACCCTTTTCATTCTAAACTACAGTAATTCCTCCCTTTTTCAGAACACATTGGATAGAACTGACCCATTCATTATCTGAAATTAGATAGATAATTCCTGCATCTAGCAACTTAATAATCTCCTTCTTAACAACTTCCTTCATGTGTGGATTTAATCTTCTTTGCCTTTCTATCTTAGGTTTACTATCATTCTCCAAATTAATAGAATGCATCACTATATTAGGGTTAGTTCCTCTAATATCGGAAATTTGCCAACCGATACTCCTTATTCTACCCCTTATTGTCTCTAATAATGCTTCTTCTTGCAAATCATATAACTTACTAGAAATTTTAATGGGTAAGGTATTGTTGCTTCCTAAAAATGCATACTTCAAAAGACTAGGCAATTGCTTCAATTCTACTAAGGGTGGTTTATTTATAGAAGGTGGTATAGGATAATCTTCTCTAACTAATTTTTCGATTTCAGAGGAATATTCTAAATTTTCAAGGAATTCAGATGTTGACTCTTCATGAGATGTAATATGACAAATTTCATCTACGCATATATCAATTAAGTTATCAATCATGTAATCACCACAAAACTTATCCCAAAGTATGTTAGTAAACATTTAAAACACAAAATGCAATAAAAAAAAACAAATATATAAATAAAATAAAAGCAAAATATTAAAATGTATTATATTCTCTAAATATTTGATCTCTATAACGCATTGGCCTTCCCTGGCAACGGCCCCAAAAACTTGTTCGCCACTTTTCTATTGATAATATAAAAGTTCTTAATATGAACAGGTGTTGTCGGTACCGCTTATCAAATAGAAAAATGATGATAATTGAAAGTATATAGTTGCAATGTAGTTTTAAAAGATATCGATCCCACAGGGAAGGAATTCAGTTCTAAGGATCAACTAGAGTTGTGAGGTGAAAGAAAATATAGTGATTTGAATGGTTTTGAATGGTAAACTGATGAATAGACAGATTCATGAATAGATTAGAGAAGATGCAAAGTATATAGATATTCCCTAAAAACAAGTATAGTAGAGTGAAATATGCAAAATAACCAAAGTTGTTTTATACACTAGATGACTTCAACAAATTCGGTTCTAGACGCTTAAATATCCTATAATTCACCGCAGAGCAATAAATGAAATGACTTTTCTAAATCTAGGGTAAACTAATTATGACACTTATTAGAACCTAGACAGCAACAATACTATGTTTCATATGGGTCGCTCTCACATAGCCATATTTAGCAAGTTACCACTCCAAAAGTATTGGCTCACTAAACAGTGTTAAAATCACAGATCCACTTATTATACACAATCTTGTTAACCCTGAAACTACTCTTAAAGTCAACTCAGAAGTATATAACTTTATTAATATAAATGACACAAGATAAAATACTCTTTATGACACATAGACATATCAAAAACTTTGAAGTAGAAAGTATAAGTAGAAAACAAAGTAAAGTTGTAAGGTATGCAAGTGAAAGCTAAAGTTGATCAAACCGTATCCACTCATTAATGGGAGTCATCAATTCCCGTAATTCTTGCTTCTACATTGAATTCAATCTCGACTCGTACAGGACCTCTTCTTGAATGCTATTCTTTGTGAATATCAAATAAATGAATGTTGAAGAATAGAAACTTTTATTGGTAAGTTCTTTGCAATTACACTCATACAATAATCGCTCGAATATGTGGAGAAATATCACTTATACATTTTTCTCTCTAACACTTTGAACTAGTGAAATCAATATCTTTCACTCTCTATCTATGGCATACATGTTATACACTACTACCATTTATTATCTATCCATCTCAAAAATGGTTGATTCGAACCCTATTTATAGAGTGCGAAGGGTTGCGTTTATCCAAATGAAGAGTCGTGTCCATTGGGGAAGGGTTACAGCATCTTCATGTGATAAGATGCAAGAATTCATCCTTATCATCAGTGGATAGGCACCTTTTCGTGGCTTCATTGTCCACAAAAGGTATCTTTTTTTATGACAGTTTATGGTGGTTGATGGCGGTTGATAGTATTTATACGGTGGTTGGAAGTTGAGAAGAGTTATCAAAAACTGTTACAAGTTGCGATCATGACATACATGTCACGATTGTGAACATTGGTTTGTAACTTTCTGTTTGTGAAGAACGACAAGTCACGACCGCGAATAGGTATCACGATCGTGACATGTGCTTTTCTTGATGATTCTTCTTTGCAACTTTATCGATCTTTGACAACTTCAATCCTAAGACAATTCCTTACGTTCCTCACATCATTTTGCACCTTTTTCACTCTTTTTTCATTGAATTCCATCTTTGATCATTTCACTCCCAAGATTCACCTAGTTTCTACACTTGCATAAAAAACAAGTACATACTACATGAAATCGTTTATATGAAGTATAAAATAACTCTTAACCATATCATTTTATGATTGAAAATATCAATATAATAAGTTTAATTATACACTTATCAGTTAAAAGAAATCACTGATGTCATCAACGATATCAGCAATGCCGTTAACGGCATTGTGTTCTTGAAAGAATAGGTAGAATGTCCGGAAAATCTTCAAATATCATTTTATATTCAGGAGGGTCAGTGGTGACCATTCAGACATAAAATTTTGAGTTTTTAAGTAACATTAAGATGTATGTTTAAGGATTTTACGAACCCAAAATCAGTCCGACAGGTGTCTGAACAGTTGAAATTGATTCCCTTTTACAAGGATACTATTTTATCAACTTTAATGGTTTCCCTTTCGAAACGGGTTCAATAACACCATTTTATTTATGTATTTGTACTTAGACTTATTTTTATCAATATTATTGTGAAATATATTAGGAGACCCCAACAAAGGGAACCGAAGTTCCTGGATAGACCCAATAAATATTCACATGTGGCATTTTCATTAATAATATGGTTAAATAACTTATGTGTATAAAATGAACCCTTTTTACATGAAAGAAATTTCAAATCTCTCGATGTTTTAGATTAGACCGCTCGGGTTTCATATAAGATCAAAACAAACATATTTGCAACTACGTGTGATGTGATGTATTTGTGCTAACCTTTGTGGATGAAGGTAGTTTAGGATAGATGAATGTTAAGATTTATTTTCCTTCGGATATATCTTTTAATTTTGAAATCAAATGTAATATTTGTTAGATATCGATGTATTTTAGGCGATTGTATCCCTTAGATTTTGATGTATTTATGCAATTTGTAAACAGCCATCCCAATGATGTAATTAATCCCCCCGTCGATTAGGCTCATTTAAATTTCCTACGTGTTTACTTTCCGCAATTTACTTAACGCTTTATGCATGTACGATAAACTAAAACATAGTTTAGTTCGAATATTATAAACGTGGTTTCTAAAATAGTGTAATTTAACTCAAATGATGATAAAGCAAGTAACTCTTCTGAACCTAAATTTCTTTTTTATGGTATGGATTAGGCAAATGGATCTAAGCTGTACCAAATTTTCCTGGAATAGCTGATCTGGGTGGTGACTCTGTAACATAGACTAGAGATTTAGGTCTTGAGTCTTTTAAGCTTGAAAATCATTTCTGAGCACCTCTTCTTTAAACAAAAGAAACTTGCTCTTTTCAAAACCCCCATGCCCCGTCTCTTCAAGTGGTCGGTGCCTCACGGCGATCGTGCGGGTCTAACATCGTCCGCTCACACAAGGTTGATTGCAAAAGGTTACAGTTAAAAAGAAAGCATTGACTATGATGAAACCTTTTCATCGGTGGCCATGATAAAGTCTATCAAGATACTCCTTGCCATCACTACTCATTACGATTACGAGATTTGGTAGATAGATGTGAAAATAGCATTCCTTAACGGGGAAACTAGATAGGGATGTGTATATGGAAAAACCTGAGGCTTTTACATACATGGATGGCTTAAAGGTATGCAAGTTGTAGAAGTCCATTTATGGACTTAAGCAAGCATCAAGGAGTTAGAATACTAGGTTTGACTAGACAATCTAAGAAATTGGTTTTTTTTCAAACGCTAACGAGCCCTATATATATATAAGAAGGCTAGTGGGAGTGCGATCGTTTTCCTTGTAATATATGTCAATGACATATTACTGATAGGAAATGATGTTCCTTTTCTTCAGATAGTTAAGTCATGGTTGTCAAAGAAGTTCTCCACGAAAGCCTTGAAGAAGTAACTTTCATACTTGGTATAAAGATCTACCAAGATAAATCTAGAAGGCTGTTAGGTCTTTCACAAGTTACATACATAGACAAGGTTTTGGTTATATTTAACATTGAGTAGTCAAGAAGGGTTATATCCCAATGTCTCATGAAATTAACCTTTCTAGATTTGATTTTCCGAGAACACAAGAGGAGAAACTACTCATGAGTGGAATACCCTATGCCTCAATAATGAGATCCATTATGTATGTTATGGTATGCACTCAGCTTGAAATCTCACATGTTGAGCGTCACGAGCAGATTTTAATTTGACTCAGGTGAGAAGCACTGGATGGCCATTAAAACAATCCTTAATTACTTACGTAGGACTAAGGATATGTTTTAGGTATATGGAGAAGGTGATCTTTTTATGAAGGGATACAGCAACGCGAGTTTCTAGTTTGAAAGGGATGATTATAAGTCCCAATTGGGGTATGTGTTTATGTTAAATGGAGGGGCAATTGTTTGGAAAAGTTTCAAATAGGATACGATTGCTGATTCAACCACAGAATCTGAGTATATAGCTGCTTCAGAAGCAGCTAAGCAAGCTATCTGGTTAAAGGGATTTATTGGTGATCTCGGTGTGGTATCCAGCATTGTATATCCAATAGCGATCTATTGCGATAATAATGGGGCTACTGCTCAGGCAAAGGAACCACGGTCTCGTCAGAGAAATGAACATGTACTTAGAAAATACCATCTCATTCGGGAGATAGTAGCTACAAAAGATATAACTCGTTGGTATCATATATGTATAGTATTATGTATATGTGCATTGATAAGATAAAGTCCGTGACTACTTCACAGCGTAAAAGTGCAAGGACATGGTGAGAGCTATGTGGTGTGAGAACTACACATACGTGTTACTATGAATAGTTTATATATGCCTAGGCATAGTTTCATTGAGACTAGCCATCAATGAAGTAGATAGACTAGCATGTGTAGGCTTACTCCTTAGAATAGATCCAAGCAACCGATCTCACGAGCTGAAGGTGGTACCTTGAGTTAATACATGAATGTATTTAGGTAATACATTAGAGACCGCTATAAGATAGACACTCAAAAATAACTATATCCATGTGTTGGTATCATATCTTATTGCAGTAGCAGTATAAGTATACTCAGACCTAAGATACCAGTTACCTTATGTAGGAGTTTCTATACTTTGGGTCATATTTATTCATACCCTAGCGATTCGAGATGATACGAGTGATTACGGGTATAGTGATGATCACATGTTAGTAAGCCAAGTAGTCAAGATGGGATCCATCGCTCCTAATTTAGTGATATAATGGGAGATGTACCTTAGGGCCCTTGTTGAAGAGACACACTCATAAACTTCTTATCAGAGTATAAGATTGATAGAATGGGTTTCTAGTCAATCTTGATACATAATGGTGAGTGGTGTTCTTTGTGAACAAGTCTAATTCTAGGATAACTATGGCTATTACATGAGCTAACACATAATCTGAGCTCAACAAACTGGATGGTACTTAATCTAATGGAATGAGTGTATTGTATTAGTTACAACTGCTAAACCGGATAAAGTCAATGGCATGTGACGTTTCGAGTATCCGGGGATCATATGCCTTTTCTAGAAAGCCCATTTGATTGTCTAGAGTTATCGAGTTCCATATTCATCTATAACACTAAGCCTAAAGGTTCTCACATGGGACCCCAAGTTTAGGTTAACCTCTAGCAACTCTATACTTTGGGATCCTATGAGGTCACACACTAAGGGTCTTTACCGAACTAAGTAAAGAACATATAGACTGGGTCTATGCCGAGAATATTGAGGATTTCAAAATCATCATATTAATTATTAATTGGTTGGACCAAATTAATAATTAAAGGGAATATAAGAGAAAATAGTGGAAAATTGCTTGGTGCGGAGCAAGAGAATTTTTCCCATTGTGAGTGGACCTTAAACGAACGTGGGATGTTCAGAGTTAGGCCTGTGCAGCTGCCCCGCAAGCTAAAAAGCATGCAAAGTAAGCCCGTGTGCGCTAGTGGGCTACAAGCCCACAAGCGCTACCCATGGCAGCGCTTGCGCGGCTTGCTGCGTAAGCCCACCAACGCGCGAAGCACAAGCCCAAGCTTACGGCATAAGGTAAGCCCGCTAGACAGCCGTGCGTTAGCTCACAAGTCCAAGGGACCCGCGTGGCTAACCCGCATTTGGGAAGGGAATCCCATCTCACATTATTTTTGAAGGGGAGTCTACAACTCCCCCTCTCCCTATAAATAGGCCTTCCCTTCTCTCATTATTCCACACTTCAGCTCAGCCTTCCTCTCTGAGTTCGACATCTCTTTCTTCGTGAGTTGTGCGAGATCCTCCATGAGTTTTTCCATGTAATGATGAATTATTTAGAAGGCCCTTTCTATTTTGAAGTGAGCCTTCTCAGTTTATATTTTTACATTGGTCTTTAAACGGTCTAGCAGCTACTGTCTACTAACGGGTTCTACCTCAACGAGGTTTTGGTTAGTGAAGATCCATGTGGATCAATCATAGAGGTTGTCCTAGTTTGGAGGCTTGTGTTAATGGAGTTCTATCGAATTGCTCTAAAGGAATGCCGCATCCAAATCAAAGAGAAAAGCATGCATCAACTGGTAATGCTCTCAACTTAGATGCTAGTGTTTCTTTTATAAGTTTTATAAACCTGTTGGCATCTATGGAATGTTTCAACTTAAATTATATCAATCATGGCATACTTACGAGATCCTTTTAGGTTAATTTTAAGTTTTGAAATTTCACCTTGCAATGTTGCATGTTCAATTACTCTCTTGATTAACCAGCATAATCCAGCAAGAAAATCCACTCAGCATACCACTCTCTATACTGCCTAACCCAACACAAGAACCTGAAGCTAAGCTAGATACAGATGATGAAGATCTATCTATCCACTTCATTGAAGAAGAAGACCAAGCTCAGCCTCAACAATCAATTGCAAAACCTCCAACTGTAGATCCGAGTCTGCCAAGGGAGATTAGAACTCATCGCAATCACCCTCTTGAATGCATTGTTGATGAGTTGATAATCTAGTGATGACACGAGGCCAGTAGAATGATGAGCCATTCAAGTTTCACCTCATTAATTGAACCCAAGATGTTCGAAGATGCGAAAGGAGATGATTATTGGATGATCACGATGCAAGAGGAGCTTGATCAGTTCAAGCATAATGATGTTTGTGATCTAGTTCCAAAGTACAAAGGAAAATCAATCATCGGCGCTAAATGGGTTTTCAAGAATAAGCTTGATTAAGATGGAATTGTTGTTAGGAATAAGGCTAGACTTGTTGCTCAAGGCTACAATCAGCAAGAAGGCATTGACTATGATGAAACTTATGCTCTTGTAGCTTGGCTTGAAGCAATTCAAATCTTATGTGCTTTTGCATCCCATATGAACTTCAAATTGTTTCAAATAGACTTTAAAAGTGCAATCCTGAATGGATTCATAAAGAGGAAGTCTATATTTACAGCCTTCAGGCTTTGAAGATCCAAAGAATCCTGAGCATGTCTTCAAACTGAAGAATGCTCTCTACTAATTAAAGCAAGCTCCAAGAGCTTGGTATGAGAGGCTGACCAATTTCCTTATCAAGGTTATGAAAGAGGAAAAGCATATATGACTATCTTTATCAGGCAAAGAAAAGGAGATGTGTTGCTAGTCCAAATCTATGTTGATAACATCATTTTTGGAGCAACTAATGAGAAGCTGTGCAAGGAGTTCAGCATGCAGATGAAGAGCTAATTTGAAATGTCTTTGATGGGAGAGCTCAATTTCTTTCTTGTACTTTAAATCAAGCAAAGTGAAGATGGAATCTTCATTAGCTAATCCAAATATACCAAAGAAGTTCTAAAGAAGTTTAATATGGAACATTCAAAGCCAATGTCCACTCTTATAGCCAATAATACTATCTTAAGTAAGGATGAAGCTATTAAACTAGTAGATAGCAAGTTCTATAGAAAAATTATTGGTTCTCTTCTTTATTTAACTACTAGTGGGCCGGATATTCAGTATGTCATGTGCTATTACGCATGTTATCAAGTTGACCCTAGAGAATCTCACTTAGCAATAGTTAAAAGAATTCTCCAGTACTTGCAAGGTTCACTTAATGGAAGCCTGTGGTATCCCAACCGCTCAGATTTTACTCCAAGAGGATACACATATGCTGGCTATGGTGGAGACAAGCTCGTTAGGAAAAGCACCATAGGAGGATGTCATTTCCTTGGAGAATGCCTTGTCTCTTAGTATAACATGAAGCAAACTTCCATTACACTAAGTACAGCTGAAGCTGAGTGCATGGCGGCATGAAGTTGTATAGCACAATTGTTATGGGTTAAGTAGCAAATGTGGGATTATGGTATAAAGTCAAAAGGACTTGAACTTATGTGTGATAACAAAAGTGCAACTGAACTATCCAAGAATCTAGTTCAACATGGTAGGATGAAGCATGTCAATATAAGACATCACTTCATAAGGGATCATGTGCTAAGGGGAGATGTCAAACTAGAGTATGTTCCTTCTGAGGAATAGCAAGCTGACATATTCACTAAACCATTGTCCAAGGAGTAGTTCAATGTTCTAACGCAGCTTATTGGAATGGCAAACCCCATATGAAGAAAAATCAAGAATTTTTAGCTAAGTGTTGAAGATCAAGTCTTAACTCAGCCGAACGAGATAACAACACTATTTACATTTTAAAGTAAAGCTGTAAGATTCATTTTCATGATTAAAAATAAAAAACCCACTTTATTCAAAAGATGTTTTTGAATTGGAAATGTCTAATTGCAAAACTCACCATTTTATTATGTCAGTTAATTAAGTGTTAATCTCAGCATTGATTTTAATCTTTGATTTTGTGAGTGCCACGTATCACTACAAGTTGAAGAGGTCTATAAAAGCTAAAGTTTGAAAGAGAGAGAAGTTACTTGATATTTCAATTGCTTCAACTGCAAAGAACCCTAATTCTTCTCTCAACTCTGAAATCCTTTTCCCTTTTCATTAGTAATGGCGAGAACTAAATCAACCTTCATCTTTCAGTGCAATTCTAATAGGAGCATTTATGTGAATGAAGGTAAGCAAGAGAAGATTACTTTCCCCTCTAGGATAGTTTTCACCAAGGTGGAATGGGGCTCAAACTTGGATTTTGGCCTGATATATGAAGTTCATTATCAAGGACTATTGAGGAGCAAGATCCTTCATAGGGTGATCAAGTAGTAGAATCTGAGTCAATATCTGTAAATAGAAGGACCAGCCATGTTGGCTTAATCAGAAGTTTCTTTTAGTGTACCATTCAAGGGTATAATGATGTTCTTTTGGTGGAAATGGAGGGGAACTCTCATCTCATCTGCTTAAGGTTGATAGGTTGTATTCTGAATATGCCATGCAAGGGCACTCGGCTCAGGAGAAATGGAGATGAAGAAGCAGTGGCAGTTCCAAAAGATTGGAACTTCCAGCCGATTATAGATCTCGGGAGATTGATACCTCAAGAATGAGTTAAGCAGCAAGAGTGCACCATAAACTTGTTGTGAAGCTGATGCTGCCTAAGATGAGTTCTATCACCAGTTGCACCTATTTTAAGAGGTGTGTGATCTACCGTATGGTAGAAGGTAAGAAATTGAATTGGCTAGTGATGATTTTCATCCCTTGACCAAAATTACTAACATCTACCACTATGGCTTTCTAATCACAACCTTAATGAAAGCTGTGAAGATGGACCTCTATTCTTTCATTGATGGTCTAGGGGAGACAGTCATCCCAGTAAAGAAGACCTTAACTATGATGCACTTCAGCAAGTTGTATCATAATCAGGTTCGTACTAGGTACACCAAGGCCCAAGACACCAAAAGAAAGGCTAAGGCTATACCCATAGTTTTCCCTGTAAATGTAGCTAAGGAGGATGATGATAGCTTCATGGTGGATTTTGAGAGCAGCGAGGATGCCAGTGATAATGTTCCTCTTTCTACAAAGATGGAACCAATCTCAACCACCTCTACTCCAACCTCTCCAAAACCCAAAGCTACCTCCTTAAGGGCAAGGAAAAGCCCAGAAAAACAAGGGCTGGAGTTACGCATGCCTAGCCCCCAACAAGGTATAGGAAGCAAATGAAGGCTAAGAATCACACTTAGAGGGAAGCTGAGGTGAAACAGCAAGCTGAGGAAGAAGAGGATGCCTTAGAGGTAGAAGAAACCTTGCGTTAAGGGAAGCATAAATAGGTTATTACTGAGGAGGATGATGGCCAAGGGGATTCCAAGAAAAGCAAAGAGGACCCTAAAACCATTAGTCTTGGCACTACAGCCCATGTTGAGGAAGTAATTACCAAAGCTAAGGGGACTCAGCGCAAGCTCACTGCCACCAATATACCATTAAAGAAGAATGTAAAAGTGGGGAGTAGAGATGAGGATGCTAGAGAAACCATCAAAATCATTAATCAGGAAGAATCAGCTCCTCCTGATCCTAACATCCCAACACCTACTTTCACTTGGACTGAGACTCTTCCAACTCAGTCTGAAGTACCTCAAGTCGACCTATCCTTGGGTCAAACAGCTAACCTAGAGGTACTCTTAAATCCTTCCCCTATTTCTTCAGTATATCCTAAAAAACCTGACTCTCCAATAAATCCTTCAAATTCTATTCCTATAAATCCCTCAGTAACTAATCTTGTAAATTCTGAAATTCCTATTCCTTCTGTAAATCCTCAATCTCAAACTTCAAATATTGTAACTATCCCAGTAGATATTCCTTCTTCTCCTAACCAAACACAAGATTCTTTCTCTCCTCCTCCTCCTCAAATAGCCTTAATCCCTTCACTTGTAAAACCTAAAATAACCCCACTCCTTTAACTATACAAACTTATAAACCAACCATTTCTTCAAACCCATCCTCTAACCCTCTAAGCCCTGTAATTAGAGAAGTTCTTAATGCTGAGAACTCCGCTCAGCATGGTGTTCGCAAGGTTTCGACTCTAATAACTCCTAGGATTTTTTATTTAATAACGAAGCCAAAAACCTTGTCTCCCACTTTCCTACTGATAAGATATAAGTTCAAAATACGAACAGGTGTTGTCAGTACCTCTTATCTAAATAGAAAAATTGTGACCACTATAGGTATAAAGTTACAATGTAGTTTTAAAAGATATAGATCCCACAGGGAAGGACTAGCTCTAAAGATCAACAAAAAAATGGAATAGAGAAAATAAAATATTTTTGGATTTTACTTGGGAGGATTAGAATGAAGAATAGATATGTATGGAATACTAGAGATTATAAATATATAGATTTTTCCTATGAAATAAGTATAGCAAACAAAACATGCAAGTTTAACAAAGTTATTACGTTCACTAGATTAATTTAACATAATCGTTTCTAGACACTCAGATGTTCAATGATTCACCACAGAGCAACACATGAAATGACATTTCAAAATCTAATGCAAACGAATAAAGATGATTAAATAAACTTAGACAACAATATTACTATGCTTAGTACAGGTCGCTCTCACATTAGCCACATTTAGCAAGTTACCAATCCAAAAATGTTGGCTCACTAAACAATGTTAAAATCACAGATCCAGTGATTATACACAATCTCGTTAACCCCGAAACTACTCTTAAAGTTAACTCAAAGGCATATAACTTGATTAATATAAAAGACTCAACACGAAATATGCATTATAACACATAGACATATCATAAACTTCAAAATAGAAAGTATAAGTAGAAAGCAAAGCAAAGTTGTAAGGTATGCAAGTGAAAGCTAAAGTTGATCAAACTGTATCCACTCTTTAATGGGAGTCGACAACTCCCGCAATTCCTGCTTCTGCTTTGAATTCAATCTCGGCCCTTATAGAACCTCCACTAGGATAATATTCTTTGTGAATATCAAACAAACTAATGTTGAAGAACAAAAACTTATATTGATAAGTGATTTGCAAGTACACTTATACAACAATCGCTCGAATATGTAGAGAAATCTAGTGATTGAAATAAGGATTTGAATCACTTAAACATTTTCTCGCTAACACTTATGAATTTAGTGAATACTAAATAATTTCATTCTCTATCTATGCACACACTATATCTCTCACTTTTTCTAATTCCAATTGCCACGAAATTTGTGAGGTTTGAAGCCCCATTTATAGAGTTCGAAGGGTTGTGTCTATCTAAATGAAGAGTTGTGTCCATTGGCGAAAGATTGCATCACTTCATTGTGATTGGTTGAGAAGCTTTAATCTTATCCACAATGGATAGGCATCTATTCATGATTGGTTGACTTCTGATAAGTGTCATTTTGTTGGTAGTTGATGGCTGTTGATTATTCTTATCTAGTGGTTGGTAGTTAAGAAGATTTTA
>CATIWQ010025707.1:0-16698 GCA_949673415.1 Euphorbia schlechtendalii
CGCCTTGCGCCTAGCGCCTCACATACAAAGGCGCACGCCTTTGTCACATGCACCGCCTAAAGGGCTAGGAGGCGCCAGCCTCCTCGCCCAGTGCGCCTAGCGCCTAAGGCGCGCCTGAGGCGCGCCTTTGACTACACTGGACACCACCCCGCCTGTGATATGCCGAGGCTCCAAGGGTGGCACCCTACGTCCTACATCAAGCGCGCCTCTAACAACTATGCAATATATAGCAACAAAGAAAGAGAACACAACCAAACTTCAATTTGCAAAGCAATAATAATAGCAGATGAGAAAGTAAATAACATATTCAATGCAGAAACAATGCTCTAAGAAACTATAGCTAACAGTAATATGGTTGGCGTTCCATGAAGGTATGCTTTATACAACATGGGCAATTCAAACATTGAATTATCTATGCATGACTCACGGTTTAAGGTTTGAAAAGTATAACAATTACATAATAAAAAATAGTATGTGTATGCACCTTTGTAGAATGTAGGGCTGCTCGGGAACACGTTTCCCTTGCTTTATGCAATCTTCTACCCACTGATGATTGACTATCATGGTTTTGAATTGCTTAGCAAGTTCATATTTTCTGCCTTCAAATTTCCAGCACACCTGATGACTCCAATAAAACAAAAAAAAATCAGCTATACAAAAAGATACATAATCAAACCTAGTTCCAAAACGCAAACTAGCATTCACCCTTGCTTCTGATCAATAAATTCTGAAAGAACTAATACAATCCACTCCCTGAATAAACCCTAACACTAGAGTCAACATTAATTAATATATAAAATTGAAACTCACCAAGTGTGTAATAGGCTTTGACATTTCACCAACATAACTGGCACCCGCTTGATTAATCAGCTTGATGAGGTTGATACGCTCCAAGCCATGATAGCCACTAACAGTCGCTACCACATTCTCCATACCTTGAATTGGACAATCCATACAGTAAAAATCAAAGACATAAAATCTGCAAAAAAAAATCCCGGCAGAAAATCCCCATAAAATTGATACCCTTACAACCAATAGGTGAATACTATATAATACGAAGCACAGAATCAAAGCTAAGTCTTAATCATTATAGCAAATTGAATTATATTCTTAGTATTTGCATAAACAGTTATCTAAACTTGATATGCGTTAATCAAGCTGAAACCTGCTGCCTATTTTAGTAAGAAAACTAAGTAACTTTCGTGAACAATCATTTGGGTTTTGAGGGAAAATTGAGAAAGCGAATCAGTATTCGTATCAAAAGGGTTTCTATGATAAATAAGAGGAAGTAACTCACATTGGAAATGATATCAGCGAGATGAGATTGAAAAAAATGCTGAAAGGAATCAATTGTCTGTTCAATCTTTGCTTCAGAAGCAGAGAGCTTTGCCGGAAAACGAAATATTTTGAATTTCTTATCTATAAATCTAAATTTTCAAATTTTGGATACATTGACTAAACCCAACCCTTTTACAGTCGTTTAGTTCGGATTCTCGGATTTCCAAATTCAATTTTTTTTATCGTGTTATATAGTAATAGGGTTGAAGTCTGGGTTGTCAGTTTGTTATTATTTCCAAGTTTCCGAGTCACAAATTTTTATTTAAAGTATATGTTTTGGTATTGAACATATTGATTTAATTATAAAAAGTTTCTCTTGTTTTTTCTAAAATAACTCTACTGGAAAAATTTTATGAAACTTTTCTTAAAAGCAGGGAACACCGCTAAACAAGTCCTTGATAGGGCATGAAATGAACTCTTCGCCCCCATTAAGATTTTTGGGGCAAAATTATTCCTCATCCCTAATCTATAGAGGTTTTGGGTTCTTCATTATCATTTGAGGATTCCTCAATTTCCTATTAAAATAAATAAATGTATAAAAATTCGAAGTTGTATGAAACAAAATTTAATCTATATTAATACTTTGAGAAAAATAACAATTAAAGTTTTATTTCAATAATACTCCATGACAAATAAATAGAATGGTAAAGGCATGGCATAAAGAACTTATGAAAACAATAAATAAACATTAGACTCTAAAGCATTGTTCAATAATCAAAGTAAAATGTAAAATAAAATAAATTTTGACTTATATACAGAGTAATTTAGAATTATAAAGTTTAGATTTTTAATAAATATTCGGTTGAACCCAACTTAAATATTGTTCAACAATCTTGAGTTAAAATTTTTTACAATGTAAAACATGAAGGAAAACAACCTATATAATTTACAATGTAGCTATCTTTTAATCATATTTAATTATGCCTAGTTAAGATTAGTTTATCTAGTCTTGATGACTTAAAAGACTTAGGTTGAATCGCTAAAGCAGGTGATGAGTTATAATAACTCAGCATAGTAAAAATGATTAAACTCAACTCATGTCTTTTACTTTTATGCTGAGTGTTTAGAAAGTTACTCTGTCATAACATTGTATGCTTTAACCCTTTATTCTTATAATGGAATATTCCTAGTTGATGCGTTTCAGGTTACTAAAATAATTTGACGTTAAAACCATAAAGGAATAATTATGTGGTCCAAGGGAAAAACTGTCAGTACGGAATGTTAGCATATTAATGCTAAAATCCAAAAATAACAGAATATCTTGCCAAATTTCAGAAAGAGTAATTTGATCATATCAGAGAATGTCATGGAGTAGCGCACTCCTTATCTTGCAAGAATGAATCTAATTGAAGATTAAGACTTGACAAGATTTCATTTAACTGTTTAATCTTGCAGATTATCGGATTATTCGTGCATGAATGGTTATAAATCTATCTCACAATGGATTTAAAATTGTCTCAAATTGGAAGAATTTGGAAGACCTGACGGGAAGACAAATTGAAGATTAAATGAGTTGAATGACAAGTTTCCAACAACTACTTGACATACATCTATAAATAGAAGATTAAAGGCACCAATTCAAACTTGGTGAACACATTTGGAAAATCCTTGTGCTAAAACTCTGCTTAAGCTTACTCAGTAATAAAGAAATTCCTAAAGTTAGAACAACAAATTCAAGCCCTTATTCTGTTCTTAGAAAAGATAGCTAGATCACTCAAATTATAATACATCAGATATGTAAGGTAAAACAACAATTTTTTTTTCTTCATCTCTTTTATAATTTAAGTGATATCAGATATGAGAAGAATACTCAAAACTGTTTGAGGGTAGAATAGTCTGGAAGGTACTAGCTTGTAAGCCACCCGTTGCAAAGGCTTCTCCGACTAGTTAAAAGAAATACTTCGGGGACTGGACGTATGGGAAACTTTGAAACAGGATAAAATGCTCTGCTTGATCTTCCTAAACTTTTTCTCTTTATTTACTCATCATGTATTTTCTCAGCACGCATCATTTCTTATATTTGTGTTTATATTAGTCAGCTCTAATGAGTATTCTTACTCAATATAGTTTGTCAAACTGAGACTTAGTTCAATTTGTGTGGTTGTTTAGTCTTGATACCCTGTTTGCATTCCATCGTCTAAAATAACTCAACAAGCTCAGCAATGAAGTTTTAAAAAACTAAAAATCAATTAGAAACCATGTTTAAGACATTCACCCCTCTCTATCTGAATCTGTTAAACCTAAATGGAACCAACAAGTGGTATCAAAGCAAGTACTCAACTTAAGATCTCACAATCTTGAGCTAAAGTTTCAATGGCATTTAACAAATCTTATGTCCTAGGTAGTTCACAAATACAGCTCCTTAGAGAAGGAATGTCTATTAGCAAACCTCCATTGCTTGATGGCTAACATTATTCTTTTTAGAAAAATAGGATGAAAAATTTCATATAATCACAGACCATGATAACATAGTTAGCTATTGAGATTGGTCCCCATACTCCAACGGAAGCTAGAATTGGTCAAAGAGTTTCGGTGGAACCTGAATACTATAACAATGCTAGCCTTAACCTGTTAAAGGAAAATGAAGTGGCGATTAACTGCATACATTTTGAGCTAGATGTTTCTGAATTCAATAGAATTTCAGATTTTGAAATAGCACAGGATATATGCAAGAAGTTAGAGGTTTCTTATGGAGGGATTAACAAGGTGAAAGATACAAAGATCAACATGATGATCCGAGAGTATGAGATATTCCAAATGAAGCCCAATGAAAGTATACAAAGCATGAATACTCGCTTTGTAAACATTATTAATGAGCTAAAGAGGCTTGCAAAGAGCTATACCAAGGAATATATGGTCAATAAACTCTTGAGAAGTTTCACCAAGTAGTGGGATGCCAAGAAGTGTGTAATTAAGGAAGTTCATTATCTCAAAACTTACAATTTTAATAAATTGATGGGAACTCTACTCAATCAAGAACTATCCTTAAAGAAGTATAATGAGGACAACAAGAAGAACAAAGGTAAAGAAAAGGAATCAAATGCAATTTTTCTTAAAGCAAACTCATCCAGCGATGAAGCGAGCTCTGATGAGGAGTTGGCACTGTTACCCAGAAGATTCAGATGCTACATGAAAAAAGATGGAAAGTTTAGAAAGAAATTTTCTAAAAAAAAGCCAATGAATGATGAAGAAGATAAATTCAAGAAGGACTACAACAAAGATATCAAGTGCTTTGGTTGTGGTGAGAAAGAACGCATTTAGTCTAGTTGTCCTTAAGTAAAGAAAGACAAGTTTAAAATGTTTAGCAAGAAGGATGTATCATAGCTGTCACTTGGAGTGATTCTAAATTTGAAGATTCTTCTTCAAAGGAGTATCATATTAATTTTTTCAACATAAGTCTAATGGCTATTGATTATAAGCCCAACGATAACTCAACATCAACTTCAAACTCTAAATTCGCTACCAACAACAATGCTAATGAACATAAAAAGGAAAATGATAGTGAGGTAACTAACCAACCCCCTTTATTAATATATGAAATCGCCGAGATACTATGTGATTTTATTGAGCTGACCAAAAATTTAGAAAAAAGAATTAAAGAGATAGTGAGGAGATGTGAAGAATTGGAGGACACCAGTTTTTCTATGTCTCTTGACATCTGTTACCTGTTAGAAAATGCTGATTTTTATGAAGGTCATGACACTGTACTTTTACAGAATTATAAGAGTTATTTGTTGAGTTAACAGCCTTAAAGAAATTACAAGTTCCTCCTCCAACCAACAGAAATACTTTGAATAACCACTCACATACTTCTGGTAATAAAGTTACCAAAATGAAGAAAGTGAGCTGGCCTAAAGCAAAATCGGCGTGTGGATTTTGTGGATAGGCAGGACATGTCACAACTCTTTATAGACATATAAATAGTTATATGATGAGTATAATTAGAGTAAACTAAACACCGCTAACAAGGTAGGACCCAACAAAAAGGCATGCATACTTAAGAAAATTTAATTATTTGCAAGTGATCTTGAGATCCGTTGATGATACTTGAATGTGGTATTTGGATAGCGATTGCTCGAGGTTTATGACATGTGATGAAAAGTAGTTCATCACATTGGAGAGAAAGAGAAATGTGAGTTTCAGTTTTGACGATAACTAGAAAGGAAAGATTATGGGAAATGGTACAATTGAAGTTAGTCCTTCAATTGAAGACATTTCTCTAGTTCAATGCCTAAATTTCAATCTACTGAGTATTTCTTAATTGTGTGATAAATTCGAAAGATTTACCTTTGACTCAACTGGATATTTGGTGATTGATGTGAAGACTAAACCGACTATTCTATATGCTCCCAAATCAACAATGTCTATATGATTGATTTATTCCCAGGAACAAGTAATGTCTTCTTGGTTTTGAAAGTAGAAAATTCTTTATTATGATATAGAGTCTTGGCCATATACACATGAAGAGTATATTAAAGCTTTTGAAAAAAGGACTAGTCAATGGTCTTCATTCAATTGGATTTGAGAAGGATAAACTTTGCTTAGCATGTCAATATAGAAAGCAGTTTCGTAAGTCATTCAACTTATTGAATGAAATCTCTTCAAAGCATTCATTAGAGTCATTGCATATGGTTATTCTTTGCCCAGTTCAACTAGCTAGCTTAGGTGGTAGAATAATTACTCTCATTATTGTGGATGATTTCACTCAATTCACTTGGGTAACTTTTCTGACCTGCAAAGGTGAAACATTTGAATTCTTCTCAACCTTATCGAACTGGAGAATGAATGAGCAGGGGAGGAGAATCTTCAAGATCATAAGAAACCATGGAAGAGAGTTTGAAAATATGTTCTTCGAAGAATTCTGTTCAAGGCGTGAAATTGATCATAATTTCTCAACTTCATGCACCCACAATAAAATGGAGTTATAGAGAGGAAGAATAAAACAATTGTTGAGATGGCCACATTGATGTTGAGTGATAACAACTTACCAAAGTACTTATAGGGAGAAGTTGTTAACACATCATGTTATATCCTCAATAAGGTGCTGATTTATCTTATCTTAGACACCTTATGAGCTTTGGAAGGGTCACAATCTAAAAGTTGGGCATTTCAAATCCTTTGGAAAGTGTTTCATACATAACACCAAAGTGAAACTAGCTAAATTTGACCCAAAAGCAAATGAAAGAATCTTCATGGGTTACTCAATAAGCAACAGAGCTTATAGAGTCTTTGTAGAAAGGATTAGAATTCTTAAAGAATCTATAGATGTAGATTTTGATTAAGGATAACCTATTGTTAGAAGAGAAAATGTTGATGTTGTTCGTGAAGTAATCAATGTGCCTGAGATACCTAACTCAACAGTAGCAGAATATCAGAATGACATCAACAAAGATGATGACTAGATTTAAGCTATAAATTTCAACGATGATCAAACTCAACAATAACAAACTAGTATGGAGAATCAAGTAGAAAATCTAAATCTTATAAGAGAGATTAGAGCTCATCACAATTATCATATTGATCGCTTTGTTGATGAGATTTATAACCCATTGATGACAAGAGGTCAACTCAGAAAGATGATAAGTCATTTAGTGTTCATTTCATTGATTGAACCCAAGAAGTTTGAAGATTTTGAATTTTATGACTACTAGATGATGGGTATGCAAGAAAATTTTGATTAATTCAAGAAAAATAAAGTATAGGATTTAGTTCTCAAGCCAAGAGGGAAGTCAATTATAGGAACCAAATGGGTATTCAAGAATAAGCTTGATGAAGATGATAATGTTGTCATAAATAAAGCTAGACTTCTTACTCAAAGCTACAATCAATAAGAAGAAATCGACTACGATGAAACATATGAATCGGTAACCAGACTTAAAGCTATCAGAATTCTTTTCACTTTTCCATCTCATTTAAACTTTAAGTTATTTTAAATGGATGTTAAGAGTGCAATTTTGAATGGCTATATTCAAGAAGAAGTTTATGTACACCAACCCCCTATTTTTGAAGATATAAATCTTCCAAATCATATCTACAAGTTAAAAAAAGCTTTGTATGAATTGAAGCAGGTGCCTCATTTGGTATAAATCACTAACTAAGTTTTTACTTAGCAAAGGTTATATTAGAGGTAAAGTAGACACAACTCTATTTATCAAGTGCAAGAAGAATGATGTGTTGCTTGTCCAAATCTATGTTGATGACATAATCTTTTAGTAACTAATGAAGGACTTTGCAAGGATTTCAACAAGTAGATGAAGTGTGAGTTTGAAATGTCAATGATGGGGGAATTGAATTATTTCCTTCGGTTGCAGATCAAGAAACAATTATTGAATCTTTATTTGTCAATACTCATATGCTAATGAAGTCTTGAAGAAGTTTAACATGGAGAAAACAAAGCCAATGTCAACTCCGATGGTAAAAAATACTATCCTAGGAAAAAATGAAGATGGTAAACCTGTAGACAATAAGTTTTATAGAGGTGTTATTAGTTATCTACTTACTTAACTACTAGTAGGCCTAATATTTGATACTTGTACATTATTGTGCTTGTTATCAAGCTGATATTAGAGAATCTTACTTAATAGCAATTAATAGAATTCTTCATGTATGACTATGGTATCGAAATAGTTCAAACTTCACACCTAAAAGATTTACAAATGCTGACTATGGAAGATATAAACTTAATAGGATAAGTACCACTGGTGGGTTTCATTTCCTTGGAGAATGCCTAATCTCTTGGTACAATAAGAAGCAAACTTTAATTGCACTCAACACTATGGAAGCTAAGTACATGGCTGTAGGAAGTTATGTAGCACAAATGATATAAATTAAGTAGTAACTATAGGATTATGGTATAAAGTCTAAATGCCTCGAAGTAATGTGTGATAATAAGAATGATGTACGCAAATCATGTTTGGAACTTGGTTGATGCTCTAAGTGGGATTAAGCCCATAGGGTGCAAGTGGGATTAAAGTATAAATGCCTATAAAGCAAGGCTAGTTGCAAAGGGTTATAATCAGAAAGAAGGTGTTGACTATGATGAAACCTTTTCACCAGTAACCATGCTAAAGTCTATCAAAGTACTCCTTGCCATCACTACTCATTATGATAATGAGATCTAGAAGATGGATGTGAAAAACATGTTCCTTAATGGGAACCTAGATAGGGTTGTATATATGATACAACCCGAATTAGGATGGCTCGAAGGTGTGTAAATTGCAAAGGTCCATTTATGGACTTAAGGAAGTATCAAGGAGTTGGAATATTAGGTTTGATGAGACAATCCAAGAAACTGGTTCTGTGTCAAATGCTAATGATCCCTATGTATATAAGAAGGTTAGTGGTAGTGCTGTCATTTTTCTTGTATTATATATCAATGATATATTATTAATAGGAAATGATGTTCATTTTTTTCAAAAAGTTAGATGTCAGTTCTCCATAAAGACCTTGGAGAGGCAGCTTTTATACTTTGAATATGAATCTACCATGATAGATTTGGGAAGTTTCTAGGTCTTTCTTGAAGTACATATATAGATAACATTTTTACTAGATTTAACCTTGAGTAGTCAAGAAAGGGTTATCTTCCCATATCTCACACAATTAACCTTTCTAAATCTGAGTGTTTGATAACACAAGAAGAGAGATTGCACATGAATGGAATTCTCTATACTTCAGTAATAGGATCCATCATGTATGCTATGGTATGCACTCGGCTCATATGCTTTAAGTGTCACAATCAGATTTCAATTTGATTTAGTTGAGAAGCACTAGATGGCTGTTAAAACTATCCTCAAGTACTTATGAAGAACTAAAGATATGTAATAGTTTATGGAGAAAGTGATCTCTTTGTGAAGGGAATCACTTATGTGAGTTGTCAGTCTAACACGGGGGATTACAAGTTCTAATCAAGATATGTGTTTATGTTAAATAGAGGGGTAGTTGTTTGAAAAAGTTTCAAACAAGATATAACTATTGATTCAACCACTGAATATGAGTATATAGTTGCTTTTGAAGTAGTTAAGCAAGCTGTCTGGCTATAGGGATTTATTGGTGATCTCTGTGTGGTTTCCAACATTGGAAATTCAATAGTGGTCTATCAGGATAACAAAGTGATCTATTAGGATAATAATGGGGCTACTACTCAGGCAAAGGAACCATAGTCTCATAAGAGAAATAGACATTTACCTAGAAAATGCCATCTCATTTAGGAGATAATTTAAAGAAAATATATAAGTTTATAATACATCCTTATAGGTCAGAATCTAGTGGATGGGATAACAAAGCCATTAACTCAAGTTAAGCATGACTGACATGTTAACGAGTATGGCATGAAACACATGGGTAGTTGGCTCTAGTGGAAGCAAGAGTTTGTTAGACATGATGTTTGCCCTTAAGGCAATTAGGGTGATATGTATTTATTAGTCACTAATGTATAAACAGTTTCATATTATTGTCTATCAATAATAAGGTGCCTTATATATCAATGATCCTTTCTAATTATGTAACTCACTGGTATTATATGTGTGCTATTATGTATGTATGTATATATATATTTGTTGCTATAATAAGATAAAGTTCTTGACTATTTCATAGCGTGGAAGTGCAAGGATATAATGGGAGCTATGTGGGGTGAGAATTGAATACATGTGTAATTATGTAAAAATCTAAATATCCCTAGTCACAGTTCATTGAGATTGGACATCAATGAATCAAACAGACTAGCATGTGTAGGCTTACTCCTTGGATTGAATCCAAGCAACAGATCTCACGAGGTGAAGGTGGTACCTTGAGTTAACACATGAATGTATTTAGGTAATACATTAGAGACCATTGTAAGATAGATACTCAGAATTAGCCATATCCATGTGTTGGTGTCATGTCTTATTGCAGTATTAGTGTAAGTATCCTCACACCTTAGATACCGATTACATTATGCAAAAGTTATTATACTTTGGGTTATACTTATGCATACCCTGTTGTTAGGATGATACGAATGATTACGAGTATAGTGACAACCGTTCGTTGGTAAGTCGAGCAGTCAAGATGGGATCCATCACTCCTAATATAGTGATATATTGGGATTTCTAATTTAAGGCCTCTTGTTGAAGTGATAACTCATAAACCTATTATCAAAGTATGAGATTGTTATAATGGGTTTCTAGTCAATCTCAGTACATAAAGGCAAGTGGCGTTCTTCGTGAACAAGTCTAATTCCGGGATAGGTACGACTATTGCATGAGCAAACTCTTTATCCGAGCTCAATAAACCAGATGATACTTAACATGATGGAAGGAGTATATCGTATTGGTAACTATTGCAAAACCGGATCAAGTCACAAGAATGTGACATTTAAAGTCTCGGGGGATCATACACCTTTGCAAAAAAGCACATTATATTATCTAGAGTCATTAGATTCCATATCAGTCGAGAACACTAAGCATAAAGGTTCTTGGATAGGAAGCCAAGTTTAGGTCAACCTCTAACGGCTCTATACTTCGGGATCCTATGATGTCACACACATTGGACCTTCTGATAAGTGTATAATTACACTTAATATCATTATAATTTTATACAATAAATAATATAGTTTTACTCATTTTTATACTTCACAAAAAAGATTTCACGTGGTATGTTGTTGTTTATGATGCAAATGCAGATACTAGGTAAATCTTGGGAGTAAAATGACCTAAAGTGGAATTCTATGAAAAAAGAGTGATAAAGGTGCAAAAAGATGCGTGGAACTTATAGATTTGGCTTAGGATCAAAGCTGTCGAAGATCGGTGAAATTGCAAGAAGATTTCTATGTAAAACACATTTCACGGTCACGATAATCATTCGCGGTCATGACTTATTTACTTCAGAAATAGAAGTTTACCAATTAAAGATTCACGGTCACGACTTATGTATCACGGTCTCGACTTGGACGGTTTTCTGGTTCTATCTTCTTAACTAACAACCGCTAGATAAGCATGATCAACCACCATCAACTACTAACCAACAGAAGCCTATCAGGAGTTAACCAATCATGAAAAGGTGCTTATCCATTGTGGATTATATCAAAGCTTCTTAACCAATCATAATGAAGAGATGTAATCTTTCACCAATGAACACAACCCTTCATTTGGATAGACGCAACCCTTCGAACTCTATAAATAGGGCTCCAATCCTCACTAATTTCGTGTGTATGCCTTCAGTGTAATCAAGGAAGTGTCGAAAAAAGGTTGCGTATAGTGTGTATAGATAGAGAGTTTGTTACTTACATATTATTAATAATATTCTTAAATAATTTTTGTTACTTACTATTTATTATTATTAATATTTTTATTTTATTTTCTCATTCTAATAATATTTATATATATATATACATACACTTTAATAATATTTACAATAATATATAAACTGAATCTTAACTGAAATTGAACTGAACTGAAATAAATGGGCTGTTGAATAAGTTGAAAAGAACAGAGCCTAAGGCTTCTTCTGAGTAAACAACTATTTTGTAGTTTTTGCTCATAGACCATTTTGATTTAGATGAGAAGTGTTCTTAGCAAGATTGATTAAACTTAAATGAATAATAAAGTGAATGCAATGACAGTAAATATAAAGGAATTTAGAAATACGAAAACACAGATTTTTTATCCTTGTTCAGCCTCTGCCTAATCAAATCCTTGGAGACTTTGTCTAAGATTTAATCCACTACCGATTCTTCTTTTGCTGAAGAAAAAAACTAGTACAATGCAGGTTGAAGTACCGTCCAACCTCCACAGTAGACTTGAGCTATACCAATACAGAAGTACCTTCCTTCTTGTATATGAGGCTTAGAGCTTCTTACTTACAGAGTACCTTCCTCTTAAGTTTTTAAGCTCTGTTAGACTAACTTATCTACCAAGCTAGTGATTACAATTTGTGTTGAAAAGAAAATGGAAGAGTTTGTGAACTTTGTTTCAGTGAAAACTCAATTATAAACAAATGTAAAAGGTTGTGTTTACATTTTGTGATTCAAAAGTGAAGAAGTTGCAAATATTTTATGGCTTGATTGCTCTGCTGAATTGTAATACTTCACCAACATTCTTCACTTAAGGAAATCATCCTTTTATAGAGAGTGAGAGAGAGAGAGAGGATGTTTTCGTAAAACTTGGACTATTGCTGAGATTTTGCCCATTGTCTCTATGTAGATATCCATTAATTTTCTGTTTAGAGATGGTAAGTCCAAGATGAATCTGCATGATTCTGCCAAGTAGATTCTTGGTCCCCATGATATACGATTGTCTGCTACAGAATGAAAGAGGGTGATTTTGTTCCTTGGTTAACTAAATTTGTCCTTTTTTTTGTAAAGAAGAGCTTTTGGCGTGCGGCAACATTTAACGCTATGTCAGCTTCTGTGACTTTTAATGCTGAATGACTTAAAAGTGCCTTGACCATCTTTTGGTGAATGTTATCTATTGATGAAAGCATTCCTTCTGAATGTTACAGGTTAGAAGGCTTCTCTTCTTTTGATTATGGTTCCTTTTGAGTGTCTTGTGGACTTTTGAGCTTGGAACCAACAAAACTTCAATTCGTTACTTAGAATCCAACAACTCCCTCGCTTTGTTGGTTTTGATTGATCCTTAATCACAAGGAAAAATCTTGCTCCCTCATAATGTAAAGCTTGTTCCCTCATAATGTAAAGCTTGTTTAGTATCTTGTATCAGTTAATATATTCAAAGAAGATAGTACAACACATAGTTGTACTCAGAACAAAGACAATAATTTTTTTCATTATATTAAGATAAGTTATAGGGATACAAGATATTCGACAGATAATCAGCCAATCTAAGCTTTTCTATTTGATTATGACAAAATCATAATCTTCAGGCTTCTTTGATTCTTGATCTTGGGCAGGCCTATCTATCTCCATGGCTGTTGAGGTAGATGTTGGAATAATCCTTCTTTTCCAAGTATCTCAGAAGTTGTGCTTATCCTCCTCCCTCCCCTCAGCACCAACAAGTTGAGCAACAATCTTGTCGTTATCATGAGCAAAGCATTGATAAAATCTTTGACAACAATAACATTTGCTTGAAAAGGAGGAAGATCTTGCTGAATCAACCTTGCTACCTTGTTGGAGATAATAGGAAAAATACTCTCCAGGATAAGAGTGAGAGCTTTCTGATTCCAGATCCATTGAGTGTTAATGCCATTTGCTAGATGCTGGAGATATGGCACAATCTCATTGTCATGTGAGCTTAAGGAATGAAGAGAGAGGCTTCCTAGCTTTTCGCTCATAGAGTTAACACTCTTCTGTAGGGACTGAGTCTAGTCACCTTTCCTTGCAATTACAAATTCTTTGGCTTCCTCAATAGCCTTTGTCAGACCAACAATGCTATCTTTAATCTCATTTGAGATATCATTTATCAGTTCATTATTGTATGCAAAGGTATCATCACTGACCTGCTTCATAGTGTTATCAACCACATTGATTACTTCAGCCCTTATCTCTTTCTTAGTATTCTTAATAGCCTTGAGTGTTTCTGCTCTAAAGTTAGTTAAAAATTTTATCATCTCACCTAGGTTATCTTGGATCTTTGCTGCCACAGACTAATGACATTCTACCTTCTCAGCTTAGTTATTTCTTTGTTCAGTCCCATGGAGTATTGATAAGTGTATAATTACACTTATTATCTTGATATTTTTACTCATAAAATGATGTGGTTTAGAGTCATTTTATACTTCATATAAAAGATTTCACGTGGTATGTAGTTATTTTTTTATGCAAGTGCAGAAACTAGGTGAATCTTGGGAGTGAAATGATCAAAGATGGAATTCTATGCAAAAAGAGTGAAAAAGGTGCAAAAAGATACATGGAATGCAAAGAATTGGCTTAGGATCGAAGTTAAGTTGCAAAGAAGATTCATGAAGAAAAGCACAAGTCATGACCATGTCACTATTGTGATTCCTACTCGTGATTGGCCAAATCATGCTAGCGACTATCTATCATGATCGTGACTTATCATTCTTCACAAACAGTCAGTTACCAACTTACATTCATGATCATGACATGTATGTCACGCTCTTGAAATGTGATGGGTTTGATTCTTCTCAACTTCTAACCGCCTAGATAAGAATGATCAACCGCATTAACCGTTAGACGAAGAGACACCTTTTAGAGATAATGCAACCACGAAGAGGTACCTATCCTTTGAAGATAAGGATGAAATCTTGCATCTAATCACATTGAAGATGATGCAAACCTTCACCAATGGACATGACTATTCATTTGGATAAACACAACCTTTCGCACTCTATAAATAGAGGTTCAAATCATCCATTTCATGCATGGGTAGTAGCAGATGGTATGAGGATAACATGTATAGCATGATAGATAGAGATTGAAAGTTATATAGATTTCACTAAGTTCCAAGTGTTAGAGAGAAAAATGTATAAGTGAGTAGATTCTTGTTTCAATCACTAGATTTCTCCACAAATTCGAGCGATTGGAGTATGAGTGTAATTGCAAAGCACTTATCAATAAAAGTATCTATTCTTCAACATTCATTTGTTCAATATTCACAAGGAATAGCATCCTAACGAAGGTTTTGTACAAGTCATGATCGAATTCAAAGTAGATGCAGGAATTGCGAGAATTGATGACTCCCATTAAAGAGTGGATACAATTTGATCAACTTTAACTTTCACTTGCATACCTTACAACTTTACTTTATTTTCTACTTATACTTTCTAATTCGAATTTTATGATATGTCTATGTGTCATAACTAGTATTTCATCTTGCGTAAAGTATATTAATGAAGTTATATGCTTTCAAGTTGATTTTAAGAGTAGTTTCAGGGTTAACAAGATTATGTATAATCACTATATCTATGATTATAATGCTGTTTAGTGAGCCAACATTTTTGGAGTCATAACTTGCTAAATATGGCTATATGAGAGTGAACCGTACTAAGCATAGTATTATTGTTATCCACGTTTTTATAAGTGTCATAATTTGTTTACCCTAGATTTAGAAAAGTTATTTCATGTGTTGCTCTGCGATGAATTATCAAATATTTGGGCGTCTAGAACCGAGTTTGTTGAAGTTATCTAGTGCATAAAATATTCTTGATTATTTTGCATATTTTACTCCACTATACTTGTTCTTAGGGAAAATCTATATGTTTTGCATCTTCTTTAATCTATTCATGCATCTGTCCATTCATCAGTCTGCCATTCAAAACCTTTAACCTATTTTATTTTCTTTTGTTCAGTAACTCTAGTTGATCCTTAGAATTGAATTCCTTCCTTGTGGGATTAATATTTTTTAAAACTCCATCGCAACTGTATATTTGCAGTTATCATCATTTTTCTATTTGATAAGTTGTACTAACAACACCTATTCATATTTAGAACTTTTATATTATTAGTAGAAAAGTGGCGAACAAGTATTACCGGGGAAGGCAAATGCATTTTGAAGATTAAATACTGGAAGAGTACGGTATATTTTTTTTAACTAAATCTATTTATTTCTTTCCTGAATTGTATAATTTGTCTATCCTAACTTGGATGTGAAAAAGGATATGAAATAATCATCTTGGAGGTGATAAGTCATATTATTACATCTGAATACTTGAAAAATAGAAGATTTTCTTCTATTTTGCCTATTCGCATTCGCGAATCCATATCGCGCTCATGAATTCCTAAACAAAATTTTTTGTTTCTCAATTCTTGTAAGTTACGATTGTGAAGAACAATACGATCATGACTTGTGTGAAAACTATAGCATTTTAGCAGTTATTCGACGGTTTTTCTTCCAAATTCTATAAGTAGATTTGTGAATGTACATCACTTTTCACTTCTAAAAATTTGAATTTCTTATATTTTCAATCAACAATTTATTTCCAAATCTACCATTCTATTCTTTCAAATTCTTTCAATTCAATATGGTTCTAACAAGGAAATCCAATCTGGTTCCTCCCTCAAACCTTCATGAATGGTATGAGGCACCATTTCCAATCTACTCTCATGATGAAGGAAATCACTACGAGATGATCAAGAATGCTGAATTCAAGAGTTCTTACACTATTAATAGGAACAATTCCATTAGTCTTGGGGGTATATGATAGAGTGATGAACCATCTTGGAGTTCTGAACTTCGTTATTTATTCGAACATGTGCTTGGGAAATAATGTTGAGAACTATATGGAGATGTTAGTAACGCTGGCATGGAAGAATGATAAAAAGGATTACCAGGTTTATCATCATAAAGGAAAGAGTACAAGTTGACGAGGAAGGCGCTTAACAAGTATATGGGATTTCCAATAGACTGCTACAACAAGATGCCTCCTGGATGGAATCCTCTACCAACATGGAACCACTTGACCGGCCAAACT